>JAZHYW010065971.1:0-25902 GCA_037355805.1 Ixodes ricinus
CACTTAAAGGGTAACTGCAAAGGAAAAAAGTTTTTTTTTTAAACAGCCTAATTGGGACAAGCATGTAAAAAAACTATTTTTCCGCGAGAAAAAATAAAGTTTACATCAATATTTATTGTGTGAGACTGATTTTAGTTTGCGGCAATTTCGTCCGTTTTAAATCGCGCGCCACGAAGTTGTGATTATGTGACGTCAATCGCAATAGGTTCTCATTGGCTAAGAGTTTGATTGACAGCTTAGATCTTGGTAGTTAAACCTTTGTTATATGTTGCAATTTCCTTTTGAGTGGCATATTTTACGATTAAAGAATAACCCATGTGATGAGAGTTATTATTCTTTACAAAAGGTTTACAAGACGGGCACTTCCGTTTCGATTCATACAAAAACAAACAAAAGCTTCGCCATTCTTTCATGGCCGCCGAGGTCTCTGCTCCCGCCCGTCTAGCCTGCCTCGATTAATCGTTTCGCCGAAGTGATCAGTGTTTCGTGCTGACCAGTGGTGCTTGAATGAGACTTCTTGAAGCGAGAGTAGTTACAGAGTGCAGTGAGTTCGCGCGATTTGCTGAGCACTTCTTTCTTTTTACTTGCTAGCGTCTTATGCCGGTCGGCTTCGGAGATCAGCGAATAGCCATTGCGCCATTCCTGGAGAGCAATCGGGCGTTCACGTAGTGACAAACGTGTCCAGTTACGTTCTCGTCATATCGCTCCAAAGGCCGTCGAGATTCGCACCGGGTGCACCTAACGTCCGCGACTAGACACACAAAATAAAAGCACTATGTTCACTACGTAAAAAAATGGTCTCAGTCCATGCATGTGTGAGCAGGTACGAAATCTTGACAAATTTATTCACACACGCACTATGAGCGCAACACGTCGCTGTGCAAACGCAGTCCAACAACACGAAGCATAAAAACGGCAGATTTAGGACAACAATTCGGAGTTCATTGTTCAAATAAAACGACGTAATTTTGTTGAAAACGCCCGCAGCTTTACTCACGGTATGCGTCGGGAATCTTCCACATTTTAAAATGGAACGAAGGAAGATTTACTTTTAAAAACGCTCGCCTGCGTCCTCCCGCGCCAGTTTGATTGGATCAGCTGACGACGACGGGACTGAACCCACAACAACCAATCGGCGCTCTGTGGGTGTCTACTTCCAAGCACCGCACCACACACACCACGAACGTTTCAGTTCTTTGTCGCATCGCCGTGTTGCACCAAACAGAACCAGATCGCCGAAGTCAACGCAGTGCTGTCGGTGAACGTTGGCTTGTGGTTGCGCACTCTACGGACCCTGTGACTCCTTCGCTCTAAGCACACACGACGATACGAATGATACTTTCCGTCTTCCGGAAACATCACAGGGGCACTTCTCCGGTCTCGTCGTCGCGATGTGCTCGCAAACCGCGCAGCTTCTCGTTGCAGCTCTATCTCTCGTGTACCGTCAAACCAAAACAATACCGGCGCCATGTTTAACGTGCGTAGTTGGTTGCCAGATCTCACCGGAAGTCAAGACGCTCAGCTCAGCAGCCAAGTCAACAAAAAAGAGCAAATCCAAGAGTGAGGGGCGGGCGTAGTTCCTCCGCGGGGGTCGAAAGAGCGGGAATTTCAAAGCGTGGAGAGGTTCTGACTCGACTAAATTACGTCCTGTGACGTAAATATTGCTAAAAAAATTCTTTTTTTCGTGGAACATTTGTTTTGTGACATGCTTGTTCCAATTAGGCTGTTTAAAAAAAACACTTTTTTCTTTGCAGTTACCCTTTACTGCTTACCTGTAGGAATGCGAAAGCATTCTTTCAAGCAGCGCATTCTTACATGCAGCGTTCTACGTCTTCCTTTTCCGCACGGCGCTGTGACGGTGACATCACGCTCCCCCACTGCGCAGGCGCGGTGGACCCCGCGGGCTCCACGGCTTCCGTGACGACGCATCTGCGTTGCTGTGATTTTATTTGTGTTTATTATTTCTGGAGGCGCGTCTGCTTTGACCTCGAGAGGCCTCGCCGGCTTCCGTGACGAAGAATCTGCGTTGCTGTGCTTTGGCTAATGGTAATTTAAATGCCGTTACGCTGGCCAATGGTAATTCAACTGCCGTTTCGCTGCTGCAGACGGTTACAGACAACGCGGCTTCGCTTCATGGGACAGGTAATGCTTTTGCACTAAAATGTCGATTACCTCGGAACCAGCGTTACTAGAAAACTCAGTTTGGAAAGTGCAATAGAGCCTGCTTTGAAAAAGTGGCTCCGATCCGCACTCGAGTACAGAACAAAAGGCTATCGCAACGCCGCCATTTCTCCCGCAGCGGATCGAGCCGCACAAGAGCCGGTGGTGGCATCTCGCAGTGCCATTTCGGAGTAGCTATATAAATCAACTTTTCGATGCGAAAGCATTAACTTTCCCATGCAGCGAGCCCACGTCATCAGCTTTGAAGCCGCGCCCAACGGCGCCTTAACTCCTTTCTCCAAGTGAAGCCAGCTCCCAGCTATGAAACCGCGTGAAAAGCCAAGCCAAACGGCACCTAGTTTCCCGATCCCAAAGGAGTGAGTGAAGCTGATGGATTTCGGCTTCGGTCCCATTGGCTGACGCGCGTCGTAGTTTCAAGGAACGAGGCTCCCATTGGCCGCTGCACGTCAGTATCAACGACCGCCACTCCATGGCGCTGCGTGTCCGTCAGCGCGCCGGTAACGCGAAGCGTCCAAGGTCAGAGCGTCGAGGAGTGGGCGCGCTGTGCCGTCGACGCAAATACGCCGCAGACGAAATAAGGGAGGGAAGAATGACGTGCGTGCTTTCGCATTCACAACTCATAAGAAGTGCTTAACGTGTACCTCGAGCCTTTTTATGTTTTGACTCGCCGCTAAAGAACGGCGCTTTTATCGTATTTACTTTGGTCTCGGTGAAGCGAGCGGTCAATATTTCAAGGGTGAGTCTCCCAACTGAGTGTTTTAGTAACGTTGCTCGGAACTATCGCCAACACCATGACACCATTGCACGAGGAAGTGCAGGGTTCTGTCCTCCTCGTCAGATGGCGCCATCTGTTGTCAACCTTTGATACCGATTTCAATCGAGAAATCAGCCTCGAATGAATGTAATGTTTGGTTTTTCTAGGATACTTGGAGCCCATAGATTCACTCATGACCGTCAAACATACCGCATCGTAAATTGTCAGTGTAAGGATCTTCCAACCTCCTCTTACAGATAAACGGACCAAGGCGATCGCCGTTGATTCTGACCTCTTTTACCACGTTAGAAAGAATCAATAAACGTTTTCTCACCGACTCACTCACTCTCCACAGATTGTGAAACAAGCTACCGTCAAATTTCCAAAATCTAATGCACGGTAAAAAAAATAAAAGTGTCTGAAAAACAACAGCAAAGAAAAGCCGGAAGATCCAAAATAGCGGGTAAGATATGTCCGTGTCTTACTGTCTTCTTGCGCGTTCATTCGTCCACACTCCAATTCTAAGCCCGCCGACGAAAACTCATTTCTCGTCCGTCTCCCGGCACTCTTTCGCGAGTGGAACCATTTCAAAGAACTGCGTCTCGTTGTTTTTTGGTTGGTCGGCGCGGTACGGCGCGATATCGTCGTTTCTAAAGGTATCACGAGCTTTGTATGATTATGTTTTATGTGAGATCGCTCTGACATAAAGAATAATCGTACAAAGGTAACAATACCATCTTCTTTTAGGTTGCATTTTTCTTGTCGATTTCTTTCTTTTTCTTTTTCTTCTGTTCGGTTTTGAAGGTTCCCAAGTTTGTGTGCTTTCGTTCGGCTCGTGTGTGATTTTCATCTCGAAAAATTGGAGTACTCTTTTCTTGTTGTGTTTGTGGGCCTCGAAGGGGACATTTGTTTTGCACGTGGGCTCTTGTTGATGGTACGGTTGAAAGAAAACAACAAAAACAAAGAGTGAAAACATTAGGCGCCTCGGGTGGTTTCGTCGTAATTAGCAGTTCGTTGTTTACGCGTATTCATTGGGAGGTTAGTCTGGCAGTACATGGTGACATTGTTGCCCACTGTAGATGAGACACTACTGCGTGTATCACCACGCAGTAGTGATACACAACCGCACGCCGGTACGATGCTCATCCAGACCCAAATGGGCAGGAGTGGGGATTAAACCCAGGATCCTTGGGTTCTGCAATTTCGACGTAGACGAATAGACAGGTACCCGGGCAGATTGGATGCAATGTGAAGAGGAGGAGGCCGAGATCTGTACGATCGTCGCTTGCTCGTATTACGCTTCTGCGGTTATTTATACGTCGGTCTGTCTCACTGCTCGGAAAAAGCGGTGAGAGAAACTGCGATCGTGACGTCAGACCGGTGTATGGATGGAGCTCTCAATCTCCATCGCCAACAAAATACATCGGAAGAGAACTGCACCGTGACGTGTCCGGTGACGTCGCCGAACTGTGGCGATTGACAAGATAGCGTGCTTGCAGTACGCTATCTTGTGTAAATTTTCCTTTCAGTAAATAAAGTATTATTATTATTATTATTATTAGTTGAAACTACATCGTGTTTTTTTTTCTCCCTACAGAGAATTTCGGAGAATCGCAAAACTCGGCAGTGAAGGGTTCTAGAAAGCAAGTATCCGAAACATATGGTGCAGAGCAATTTAATTAAACTATTTTTCGTTGAAATTTGTCGCATGAAATATATAGTTTACTAAAGTTACACAAAACTATTAACATTAGCTGCAGCCCTTTACATTGCGCAGGTAGGCAGTCATGGCCGACAACACGAAGAAGCCGAAGTAAAGTCCTCGGGTGTCGGTCCACCAGATTAGCCTTCTGAACGGCTTTTTGACAGAAAACCAAGTTTTAGTGAGGGCCGCCACTGACAGTCCTCTGACCTAGCCTGAGCGGGACAAGTTGTGGGACAGAATTCTGGACGATTTGAACGCCCAAGGTCCGTGCATCAAAACGCCGAGCAAAATGAAAGGGCCACTGGAATACTCGTGTGTGCCACGCGCGAGCATCAGATTTGGATATAGTGTGTGCTGCTCAACCGAGTATCACTACTGTGTGGTGCACGTTAAAAACCCCAGGCTAGCAGTCGTACTGCGCTGGCTAAATTGCTTATCTACAGTGGGTAACAATGTCGCCATGTTCTGGCAGACTATGACGAATTCCACTGGGCGTTTTGGAGCGCGCCGGGATCAGTTGACCAGATCCGGAATGGAGCACACGATCCGAACGGGATCGCGCCGCCGATGGATCCCCAGTGGAACATGACCACTGCTCCGGGATCGGCGGATGCCTTCCCGTCATTCAACTGCCCGGGAATCCCCTTTCCGCGGCCGCCGCGGTCGTTTCGAAGACGTTTTCGCAATCGCGGTGCTTACACGTGTTCGACGCACGAGCGGCAGGAATGGCTCACGAGCTTCTAGCAAAGATTGCCGGAATGCCCGTAGCGCGGCTAAACCTTCTCTTCTCCTTCCTGGAAAACGAACCGGCGGTCGCGCCAAGGGTAAAGGCCCTGTCACACTGAGGGAACAGTTGGACAACTCTATCCGGCAACACGGGAAGTCGTGTTGCCGGCGACCCTGTCACATCGCGGCTAGAGCACTATATAGCTCCTTCGGAGCAGAGTAGCGTGGCGAGTAGCGCAGAGTAGCGCAATCTAGAACGCCATCTCTAGACGACTAGCGGCGAACACCCGGGGGTTCCAACTCCGATCAGAAATGCGCAGGGAACGTGAGAAAATCGTTGTTTCTTCAATATTGTGGAGATGTACGGAACGTCAATCGTTTTTGACATAATAAAGGAAAATTTTAGAATAATTTGCGCTAAGTTGCGTGCTATGTAAGGACGTAATTGTTTCTAAAAAATTGCCTTAGCGGAATCATGCAGCAGATGACGCGGCGACGTCACGGCGACGTCGCACCGTCCACGTGACCCGCTCCGTCCAACCCAGAAAGTCCATCTCCGCTGCGTACAAAAATCGTCTGCTTCAAACGCCATTGCCTTGGAAATTGCCTTTTCAAACTTTTCACACGCATCCGATATGATGAAAACTTTGATAAAGTGTTTAGTGCTTTACCAACTTCATGACAGACTAGTTTCGAAAAGTGTGAAGTTGGCGTTTATTGTTTAATCTGCCGTGTTGAGTCGATCTCCATGTATTCCCATAGGGCGGGCCGCCTCCTGGAACCCTGGGGGGCTATGTTGCGCTTTTGGACTCCCAGGAGACTAGGAAGAGGGAAGTGACGTAGGTGTGAATGAACGTATCTCGCATCGCGGAAACTCAACGTCATCAGCGACTCCACCAATCAACATCCAAAGAGCGTTGTTGACGTCACTTCCCTCTTCCTAGTCTCCTGGGAGTCCAAAAGCGCAACATAGCCCCCTGAGTACCACGTGACTCGCGCCGCGCTGCTCTGTCGGCCATGTTGTCGGCGAAACACGCGGATCAAAGGACTGCGCTACTCTGCTCCGTAGGAGCTATATAGGGCTCTAATCGCGGCAACAACAACAGTCGGGCAACATGTTGCTGCCGCCCGGCAACCGTGTTGCCCGATTTATTGTCCGACAACCCTGTCACACCGCGCTGACGGCGAGGACAACACGGGGAACACTCCGCCATCTTGATTGTTTACCTTCGTTCGTGTGCGGCGCGGAATCGCTGGAAATGTGACTCTACAAAGTGCTAGTGCGATCGAAGGGCCGGGAATTACCATGATACGACATCAACCAGTGACTGGGATTAGAAAACTTGACACAGGGAGTATTTTCCGCTCTTTATTTTATCGAAATGTTGTTCATTCGCTGACAAAGCAGTAGCCCTAACCGAGGAAAGTGACATCGCTGATATATGTTCGGGATTTACGCCACCGTATGAAGTGTTTCTGTCCGGTTCTTTAATGCAATTCCTATTTCTACTGTAAAATTACGTTAGCACCGGCAATACCCCAAAGCGTCTTTTGTAAAGTGGTGTTGAGCTGAACTGACAGTGTTTGAAATTGCGACACCGACACCATCGGCCTTCATAACAATCGGTGGAATAAATATTTTTCAACTCTGTCTACTTGTCTACCGCCTGCTATGTGATCGATTCATTCCCCCAAAACGTCCTGGGTATTTTTAAAACAAATCAGGTGTCTGGTAGCGGCTGTTTTCAAGTTCCAAGCATCAACGTTTACGCAATCGCGGCGCTAACACGTGTTCGACGCACGAGCGGCAGGAATGGCTCAGGAGCGTCTAGCAAAGATTTCCGGAGTGCCCGTAGCGCGGCAAAACCTTCTCTTCTCTTCTCGTTCCTGGAAAACGAACCGGCTGTCGAGCCAAGGGGTAAGCAAGCGGCCATTACCAATTCTTCTGAGGCGAGATCAGGCGAGATGCCCCGCGAGAAAGGAAGTCCCGTGTGTCGCCGAGGCTGGCCCGGCTGGCTTCCGGTTGAATCCGCCGAAATCGGGGGAGCGACTTTTCTCGGATCCAGATCGAGATCTGGAGCGGGAGCTAATCCCAAACGACCAGTGGAACACATCCGTCTCAATCCCGATCGCCCAGTGAAATAGGCTCGCTCCAGAAAAGTCGATCCCGGCGCGCTCCAAAACGACCAGTGGAATTTGCCATTTGATAGGAGCTCCTGCGCCATCTTTGCCGCTCGTGCGTCGAACCCGTGCTTGCGCCGCGATTGCGAAAACGTCTTCGAATCGACCGCGCTCCACTCCGGATCTGGTCAAATGATCCCGGCGCGCTCCAAAACGCCCAGTTGAATTCGCCATCGGATCCAGACCGAGATCTGGAGCGGGAGCTAATCCAAAACGACCAGTGGAACACGTCCGTCTCAATCCCGATCGCCCTATGAAATAGGCTTGCTCCAGAAAAGTCGATCCCGGCGCGCTCCAAAACGACCAGTGGAATTCGCCATAACCTCCTGCTGTATAAACAACTAACGACAAAATTGACTTTTTGACTGTGTTAGTGCAACTAATCTCATGCTGCACGAGAAAGAAAAAATGTTCTTTCGGGGGTTAAATGTTTGGTGAAGTAGGAAGCAAAAAAGAAGAAAAGGGAATATTTTCCGCAAGTGGGTTCGTAGTAGAAGAGGAGGAAAAAGAAAATTAGTTGTTAGTCCTACGGTGTGTATGGTCTTTTCTTTATGTGTGTGCTTATGGAAGTTCAGCTGGCCTTACCTGAAGTAGTTGCTTTAAAATAAAGTATCTCTCTCTCTCTACCTGAACTATCGACCAACTAGCCCAACTTAAGCCTGTTATCATTGCTTGACTTTTCGCTCAGCCGAATCGCTTGTATGGGATGCACTCAAATAAAAACACAATCGTGTTGAATCGTGCAAGAGTATTTAGAATATTTATCGATCACGCCGCTGAACTTGCATCGCTTGAAGAACTTTCTTTTCGTGAGCGCCTTCTCTGCTTGAGTTTGCTGGAAACACAGCCACTTCGATCCGAGGCAATCGATGATAGTGTTGGTGACATCAACAAGTACGTGACTCACAGAGCACACCGGTGAACACCAATGTTTCCGTCGCTCCCGACGGTTCCCTGGAAACCGCCAGCGGCGTAGAAGCGTAGAGCTGCGAGGACTTGTTGTTCGACCTTCAGCACACGGGGCCCTTCGCGACGCCGCTGGAGCTTTCCGCGAAGCTGGTCGCACAGCCAGCGAGTCACCCCTTTGGTCAGCCGGTATTCGCTTACAAACCTCGCATCGCTCGTCTCGAAAGCATCCCGGTGATCTCTAACAAACTCGATCCGGTGGCAAACCCAACAGTAGATATACGGTCGCCATCTTTTACGATGCAGAACGATCTCCGGCTTCGTCTCGGCCACTCAGTTAACTGCATCGTCAGAGTGCATCGTGACGACATTTTGACGTCACCGCCTACTGCATCATTTTACGAGCATAGCTCGAACTGCATAGGGAAAAACTACAATTCAACGTCATGTCACGTGACCTGCAGAGAATAGCCAATCAGTGCCCGATGCAGTTTTCCACATCATTTAGTTTGCGTTCCAGCATAGATAAACGGGTGGAAGGTAAGTTAGCGTAAAGCCCGATTCCCATTGTGCGATATTACTTGCCATTTTGCAGGTGCGGCGGTAAACACCAAAACATCTACCACGTTTTTCTTTTGTTTTTTTAGAGCGCAGCTCTTAGGCGCCGTTTCCGGCTTAAGCGGCGTCGCAATCGCCGTCGGCGTCGGCGTAACCGCGCGGTGCATGATGGGTAAATTTCCCCGCTAAATTTAGCGGAAAAGTTTCCTTGCTCAATTTAGCGGAAAAATTTATCCCGCTAAATCTGGCGGAAAATTTTCCCGCTAAATCTAGCGGAAAATTTTCCCCGCTAAATATAGCGGAAATTTTTCCCCGCTACATCTAGCGAAAAATTTTCCCTGCTAAATCTAGCGGAAAATTTTTCCCCTAAATCTAGCGGAAAATTTTCCCGCTAATTCTAGCGGAAAATTTTCCCCGCTAAATTTAGCGGTATATTTTCCCCACTAAATTTAGCGGAAATATTTTTGCCGCACGATTGACGTCGCAATTGCAAAATTGCAAGTAAAATCATACCTTACAAACCAGGCTTAAGTTCAGGACCAGATACCGCAATAGGGGGTATTCACTGGACGCCATATATGAGAGCTTTATTTAGAGTACATCCTCAGAACGAGCTCAAATTAACTGGTTGCTAAGAGTGGCCATCTTGATAATGCGGAATGCACGTTGCAAAAGAACTGTGGAAGCTCGCTGTAAGCACGTGCTCAGCACTCGCGCACACAGCTATGGTTGATAGTGAATACTCCCATTCGCGACTCCAGCGACCTATACACATTTTCTACGTGGGCGCCGCCATCTTTAATTCTGGA
This sequence comes from Ixodes ricinus, assembly GCA_037355805.1. NCBI lineage: Eukaryota > Metazoa > Arthropoda > Arachnida > Ixodida > Ixodidae > Ixodes > Ixodes ricinus. The sequence continues at coordinate 9,821 of JAZHYW010065971.1, forward strand.
ACTTCCGGTATGCGTGAAAACATCGTTTCTTCTCGCCTTGATAGTAGAACGTGTTAATATTTTAATTACAACCGTCAGTCGTTCTTGTTTTGACCCTTCTATACTTTTTTACTTATTCAGGGCTGTAATCTCTTGCTGTTTTTCGGAACGCGTACCGGATATGGAGACAACGTGGCTGGGTGCGAGGCTAAACGAAAAAGGTGGATAGGGGGCGCCACCACCAAACAAACATGGCGGCTGAGTCCAGGTCGCGTCGGCTCGGCCGGGCCGCCTGAACGGGTGGCGCATTCAATTTAACAGATTTTATTTTGTTTAATGCCCAATTTTATAGGTATTTGAAATGATACGGTTAAGTGTAGCCGGTGTACATAAACTTGCAGAGAAGAGTTTTGTTTTCCCGGTGCTTTTTGTTCTTTTCATGTCAAACTTTCATTTTTGAGATTTCATTCAAAACCGAAACTATGGGCTCCGGAGAGACGGTAATAGACTCTAATCAGTTTTGATCAGCTAAGGAAAGTGGCGATGACTACAGAATTGTTCCACCGAGAGTAATTTTCAGCTAACTCGCATGCCTCGACCATGCGACTTATCTGTTCGCGAAATCGAGCTTTTGTGCGCATCCGCGTTTAAGAAACAGCCCCAGTCGTCTGCTTGGTCAACAACACAGGCTGCAGGAACATTACGAAAATTAAGCAAGCGCTTCTTCAGCCAAGGAGCATGTTAATCCGCTGGCGCCTCACTAAGCAGCTGATACTCGTATTTCAATTCAGGTTTTTGTAGCAATTGAGAAGTCACTTTGACGAATATGCGGGTTATGTATTATATTACGTACTATGTCCCACTAAAGCAATATTAGTATATTCTTCGGGTATAAATATGAGATTAGTTGACTAGCTATTAAGTGAACTGCAAAATAAAAGTATATTTGACAGACGGAGCGATACTACTTAAACTCAGCCAAATGGTTCTAGCCGGTAGCACGCAGACCAATGCGGAAAAACTGAAGAGAATCTTCATCTGAGATTCACGCAGAACCTCTCTGCATTGAACTTGACTTCGAATCCTGGACGGAGAAAATAGTATTCTTTGTGGCCGGTCAACCTGAGCAATGTAAACGTATATTTCTTCTGGCTTCGACGAGGGTATAATATAAATATTGGAGGCGCGATAGATCATAATTCCGTGACAGCTTCTAACTTTACGAGACGAGTCCCCCACCTTTTGAAAGCAGACAATTTCCCTCATCAATCGTATGCAGCGAGCAGGTTTTCCGGAATCAAGTAATTGCGAAATCAGCCCAACTCCTTAGGTAAGGTCCAGAGGCTTTTTCGGCGAAAAGCAGCCAATATAAATAGCCAACGCACCTTCCGGCGTGGGTGGCTCAAACTTGAAGCTAATCGAACACCACCAAACTCAAGAAAAGCAGCTATCAAACCTTCCCATTCACTTGGCTGCAACATTGGTGTTCCATCCAGTGAAATACCTCGACTGTCGTCCTCAGTCCACTGTTCTAGATCCTTATAAAGAAACCCCTTATCAGTTACCAAGTATTCGTCCCTTTGAATGTGATTCGAGACAGGCAGGAAATCAAAACGTTTTTCCGTGATTCCTCCCCATCCAAGAAATCGAAAGCACGCGACCGTGTGTTGTGGAGTAAACGGGCTTTCAAACACGTGATGGAAGGAAACAATGTACTGAGAGCTTCACCACACTAATGAACACTCAAGCAAACTTAAGCAATTTTCGGACCTTCGTCAAATTACATTGTTCACCACCGCGCCGACAACACGTGTCCGCGAAAGCCACCAGAGACGCGGAGGGGCGCATAGCGACCTGTTCCGGCTGGTTCCCGGTTTTACCGCTTCGTGGCGTCCGTTTTGCTGGTGTCGCGAATCCGGAGCGCAAGTTTGTCTTGTTTTTGCGCAGGATTTGCGGGGACGTCAGAATGCCGAGATCTGATTGGCTCGGATTGGAAGGATAGCCGATAGACCTCAATGGTGACTGCCTTGAGGGTCTACCAGTATCGCTTCATATCAGAACCAATCACAGCTCGCCGTTCTGACGTCCCCGCAACCTTAGTGCAAAAGCAGACGAACTTGTGCTTTGCAAAGAGAGCGCGTATACACCAACTCATGTTTACAAACAAACCAGAGCACCCCTAGCGGACGCCTCCGGCGCCGCGCATGCGCGATGAGTGTGGGCAAGAAGCGCGCCGTCGCCCATAAACAAACCATTGAAATGCGATGTTGTCGGCGTCGGTGTGAGTTCTCCTGCCCTTGCTTGCGTTCGAATTGTTGACTCTACGTCTTCCTGGGAATGCCTGGTTACTTGAGTGGCCTCAGCGAAATTACAGAGTCTCGTTACACCGCAAAACTTCGCGTGAATAATGTGACATGTGGCGATTCATTCGGCGTGGACGTCGCAGAATGTAAGTACGCTTAAGCCTGATTCGCATGATGAGATATCGCTCGCAATTTTCAGTAGCGACGCCGCTCGGGCTGCAAAAGCGTGAACCGTAGCTGAGATGGTCGACGTCGATACTGAAAATCGCAAGCAGAGTCGGACCAAGTGAATCAGGCATAACAAGTCGGTGATGGCGGCTGGTAACAATGATCAACATCTCCTTCTATCTACTGTTTACATCGAGCTTGCTTACCAACCTTCAAACTTAGGTCTTTCGAGGCCTGCGCTTACTTCTTATCGGAAGTACCAGGCCAACACTTGGTCTACGGGCCGGTGCCGTCTAAAAGAGCAGACGACAAACAGAAGCGTTTGAAAGAGCAGACGACAGTTCGGACGATCAGGCGGCCGTTCTAACTTGAAGACGCACTGAACATAGTCCACAGGTGGTTCGTACAACTTGACGGTTTTCCGGCGTTCATGTTGGAACAAAACAAATAAATCTGATGACCACAAGTATCTGTGAATTCAACTCAAAGTGCTTCCCGCCCAAGCAATCGCCGTCCGATGGCGTCTGGATTTCAATTTTCATGGCACATATTCACGTTCTCGGACGAACCGAGCACATAAAAACTAACCTTCAAACCTTTCTCGACTCTTTTGGTACGCCCCAGTCGCAGCGTTTTGACGAGAAGACAGGTTTTTGTCAGGTTCCTTTCAACACAACGCAGGAATACACGTCCCACATGGGGACTTCCGCCCACAGCCCCAGACCGGAAGCGCGCCCGACGCGCCACCACCGCGCCGTGACATAACAGAGTTGAGTTCCTGTATAGACCTTTTCCACACGGGCGCCGCCATCTTGAATTGTCGTCAATTCCGGAATGGGCTAAAACATTGTTTTGCCGTCGCCACGCCAATAGAAGACATTTAGGATATAAGCGTAACCGTCACACATTCTCGTTTTGCCTCCCTCTCTTTTTTTACTGGTTACAGGTTGAAACGTTTTATTATTTTTTCGTCGTCCATACCGGAGACGCCTATTTGGTGGCTGGGGACGAGAGTACACGAAAAAGGTCTATAGAGAACGCGCGATGACAATGCAGTCAAGCTCGAGCTGTCATTCGTTGAGGTCGGGAGTAAACAAGCGCGCGAGGGCGCATTGGGGTAGGCCAGGGCCGTTTATTGAGAGAGTTTGGCCATACATTGGTTTGAATAGGTATATTTACACGTCGTTTTTCAAGCTCTAACATATTTTGCTCCTTATGATCTCATTTCCAACGCGCGCACAAGTATGGCAATCAAAAGTGTGCAAATTATCATCACTGGTGTCTATTGCAGCGTTTTTAATTAACAAGTTATAAAATAAAAAATCTCGAAAATCAATAAAAAACATTCTAGCCGGTCGCAGAAATCCACGTAAAATTGCGTTAATCGCGGGTAAATTATATGGTGCTATCGAAGTCACGACTTTTTACAATCGGCAAAACTTCCAAAATCGACGCCAATCCTTCCAGACCAACACCCCCCCCCCCCCCAAAAAAAAAGCATTTTTTAATTAATAGCTTCTTGGGAACATTTAGCTTCTTTATATATTTATTTTTTTCGCTCGCCGTCATTTTGCTAATTTTAGTTTGAAGCAATGCCTACCCGCTTGCATGTCTGCTTATGGCAGCACGTTTCGTTGGCGTCGGGAACCGGTGAAACAGTAGCGAGTTTTAGTATTGCCTATACGAGCGAACGCAAGCAGTGTGTGTTCGCGTTACCATTGCGTGTTCTACACTACGCGTAACGCGGAGCCGAAACTGCGTCTCGGATTGGCGCATTTCTACGACGCGCATGTGCAGCGCGGAGCACGCAACTCTAACGCAAACGCACAGCCCTCGCGTTTGCCCCTATGCGCATTACTAAAACTCTGTAGTAAGCTACAATAACATGCCGGCTGCAGCACTACATTGGGACAGTAAAGAGTGTTGTTTGCATTCGGAAATAACATTTCGCGAGACATGATTGCGAGAAGTTCCGCCGTGCCAGCTGAGCAGGAGAACCGGGGGATGCCCACGAGGGCGCTTCCCGTTTCCGCTGCAGGAAGGCTAGCAACGAGCTAGAGACACGAATAGTAACTTTTCTAAAGCAAAAGCCTAAAACAAATTTTATCTTGCACGCGCTTTCGTCAACGCCTTATTTTGGTTGTCTACTTCGAATCTTTTATACGGGAAAAGCGAGCGCATGCGGCGCGTATACCCTTTTCCCACCATTGCCAGCATTCTTCTTGGTGCTTGGTTAATTTAGCAATATGTCTATTGCAATAGACTTATTCCAAAACTCGAATCGCCTCATCGCGGCGTAATGCCACGTTATGCATCGTGAGAATCAGTGGGAAGCAAAATCTATACTCGCTCCGCTCCTAGCCCCCAGGCTCCCAGAATGCAACGCGCGCGGTGACGGATTTATGGAAGTAGGCTGTTGTCTTTCAGACATCGTGGCGCTAAGTGATTTCACGAGGGCATTCGTCTTCCTGGCTTCGTGCTTGCGCGCGGGGAGATTCGGAAGAGCGAAGTCGCTTCCTGACCTCCGCTTGCCCTTCTGACCAATAGACCGTTTAACTGAAAGAGGGCGAGAGAAAAATCGGAAAGGGCTACCGGCGCTATCCCCCTCGCTGGGTCGTTAGAAAGAGTGAAAGTCCCGGATGAGAGGCTTCGCCGGTGGTGGGTGTCTGCAGTGCCCGAACTTCGTTCGCGCTCTCTTTTCTGTTTTAAACTCGCAAGCTTAATTAGAGCCAGGGCTTCGATGGCGACAGTCCCCCGGTCATCGGGGCACCATTGCTCAGTCATAGGATGCACGAATAACGGCAGAAAGCGTCGAATACTGTCCGAGGACCTATGTAGCTTGCAAGGAATCCGGCAAGTGCGGCTACAATGTCTTTAAGGCCCCGGTCCCACTGAATGTGGCAGTTTAGGTACTTTTTGGCAGGTCATTACTCATCTCCTTTTAAATACTGTTTTGTGGGATTGATGTCATTTGAAAGGCAATGCAATCCTCTTTCATTTGATATTATGTATGTATTGGTTTATACTGTTCATGCGCATTTGTAGCGTTGCGAATATGATGGCGCGGACCCTCACTTGCTCCGCTGGTTCATGTTTTATGAACGATTCATTAAAGATAACGCGGTTCCAATAGAGCAGTTTTGCTAAGATGATGTCGGAGCAGAATGTAACGATATACTTTTTTGGTATTTGCACTACTTTGTTTTTTTCAGCTCTCCAAATATTGCCCTAAAATTGACATTTTTCAGCACAAATATGTTTTTAATGACAAACGCTAGGGCAATGAAATTAGCTACAGATGTAGTGCTTATAATTGGTAATATGCAGAACAACTTAATGTTATGTAAAATTTTTGTTTAGATATTCTATATCAAATGTAGCACTTTTTGTGCTTGAGTCATGGTAATTCAAATGCCGCTGAGTAAATAATTAAACTATGGTAAAATATTTTATAACATTTAGAACTACAATAGTTGTCCAAGAGGTGGACGGTGGCTTTTTTTTATTTTCAAAGTCATAACGCTCCGGGAGTCCTTCAAACTTACCTGTTTTTGACGCACATATTTTTTGGATATCAAACAGATTTATTGGCATCTAATAACATTTATTGTATGGAATAGATATACATTGCGATGTATTAGATTTTCCCAATGATCTTGCTTTGGTTTCTTGATAGTTGTAGAGCTTAGCTAATTTTAAAAACAATTAAAAACTGTTTGCGTGTTTTGTTGCGCTACCTGGCGGATGGCAGACAAAACTGCTGATTTCTAAGTTCAAAAAATTTTCGAGGGCGGCGTTGGCGTCTGTATCATCATCAATCTCCGTGTCGTTTTACCTTCACATTTAGAAAATATATTTGAAGATTTACTATCGATAAATGAACGGTTTAAGTACTGGGTCAGGTTAATAAATCTAAGACAAATAATTACACAAGCGTAGCGTGATATAATGTGTTCATTATTCGATAGGATTGAAATCAATAAACGATAAAGACGAAGAGGGAAAGAATACACCCAGAGTTCACTTCATGCCTAGAGTCACTCAAATGAGCTGCGCTTAAAGTATCGGCACTCCGTTCCCCAAATTTGTTTTGGGCGCCGCCATTTTGGGTCTTGTGCAGAGCAAACGCAACTGCCGATCGTCATGATCCAAAGTGCGACTTCCTCTGCATTAGATGCGGTGCTAGGAAGCTGATGCAATATTGCTATGCTCTGTCGCGGGTTGTTTAAACATTCGTGGAGGACGGAACAGCGTTTCCTGTGATTTTAGATAAAGCTTCAGATAACTGGCAACCATGATTTTAAGCCACAATATGTGCCAAGTGTCGTTACTCTGAAGCGTAGCTAATTTACTGGCACTAGCGGGAACAATGAGGAAGAGGCAGGTGTCAAAAGGTAGTGGCTTGTGGAATCCACGGAGCTCACGTCATGGCCCCTCAGGCATTACAAGCTTCTTGAACAAGGGCATGAATAGTGTCATTAAATAAGCTACGCTTCAAAGTAGCGACACTCAGCCATATTGTGACTTAAAATCATGGTTGCCAGTTATTTGAAGCTGTATCTGAAATCACAAGAAACGCTTTTCCGTCCTCCACTTTAAACAGTTTGCGACAAAGCAAAGCAATATTACATGAGCTTCCCTAACACCGAATCTAATGCTGAGGAAGTCGCAATTTTGAATCATGACGATCGGCAGTTGCGCCTGCTCTGCACAAGCACCAAGATGGCGGCGCCCACAACACTGTCGGGGAAGAGAGTGCCGATACTCTAAGCGCAGCTCATTTATTGGCCCTAGTGCCACTAAATAACCTACGCTTTAGAGTAACGACACTTGGCCATATTGTGGCTTAAAATCATGGTTGCCAGTTATCTGAAGCTTTATCTGAAATCACAGGAAACGCTTTTCCGTCCTTCACAAATGTTTAAACAGTCCGCGACGGAGCAAAGCAATATTACATGAGCTTCCTAACACCGAATCGAATGCTGAGGAAGTCGCACTTTTGAATCATGACGATCGGCAGTTGCGTCTGCTCTGCACAAGCCCCAATATGGCGGCGCCCACAACAATGTCGGGGAACGGAGTGCCGATACTCTAAGCGCAGCTCATTTAGTGGCTCTAATTGGCCCTACTTCCCGCAGAACCTCCTTTCCCTGACTGAAACTGAAACTAAATATGAATAATACACCATTATTATAGCTTATTTAGTTTTAACCACCTACACATAATGAGAGGAGGAAGCGGCCGGGTAGGAGAAACGCGGGTTTTTATGTGCGACTGTTCTAATCAACGTTAGTTCTAACCGTCTCAAAAGAGAGAACGCGCGAGCTTGCGCTGGTTAAAAAAAGACGGTCCAAAGAAAGAGGCGGCACGCTGTGTTCTTTGTGATTGTGCGTCTAATTGCAAATTGTTGTGTGTATGTTTATACAGCCGGAAGTTAGTCTGCCTTAGTGGGCGTCTGGTGTCTCAGCTGTAGATGAGCAATTTAGCCAATGCGGTACAACCGCAAACCTGGGGTCTTTAACGTGCACCACGCAGTAGTGATACACGACCGCACGCCGGTACGATGCTCTTCCAGATCGAAACGGGCAGGAACGGGGTGGGTTCTGCAGCGCGAGCTTTCGCTCCACGTGCTCCGAGCTGGTGTGCGCTCACACCAATGTGCACTCGACCACGCCTCGACCCCCCCCCCCCTTTGTGCGTCTAATTTATATACAGGTATAAGTATTTGAAGATCGACGATGGACTTCGATCGTCTCGAGGTAATGTGACGTAATAACATTATATAAATAATAAACATATTGAAGGACTGAACGACTGAATGTTTCAATTCTTGGATTGTAATATGGCGGTAGCCTATTGTACTTACTGTTGATGAAGAGCAATATGAGGTGACGAGGTAATGATTAAATGATGAGGCTCTATAAGGACGACGATATTAGTGGGTGTCGAACCACAGCGTACAGTGCCAGACCTGTTTCAAGTATCATGTGCCCCAAGGCCTTTCTTCACCCGCAACAGAATATGGTAGAATCAATAAGGATGCTGCTTTACAACTGTACGTGGAACAGGAAAACTGCACTGTGCAGAAGTGCGGCTTATTCGGTAATATGAGGGACTGATTTCAAGCAGCATTCCCTGATTGACTACTTGGAACAAATGGCCTCGTTGCCGTAAAGTGTCCCCGTTCTAAAAGATTCTTGAAGCCTACTGAAACCGCAAAGGATTATGAGGCAGAAAAATAAGAAAAAGGAGCCTGGTGTGAAAGGTCCAAATCACCACCATAGCTTCTACTACCAAATACAAGGGCCGTTGCACAATACACAAAGAGAGTTTTGTGATTTCGTTATAGTTACACTCAAGGGCATTGATATCCAACGTATTCAGAGGGATGACACCTTCTGGTCAACCAAAATAGAGCCTTTTCTACTCAAGTTTTACATGGAAGGCCCGACTTCCGCTGAAATTCCTCACGTAGACGAGTTGTCCGACCGAATAAACTGCCATTACTCCCGATCTGGGAATCTCTCGATCTTCGTTCGTAGGCCGTAGTATCATGAAATCGAAGGGTGTGGCTCTTCGTCCGCCGAACATTGTTTCGGCGGGTGTTTTTACCGTGTAAGATAAGACCGTCGCGTGCTGCTGGAACAAGAACCTGGCGATTCTTCACTGAACTGCTTCATCCGTAAGCTTCAGATCAGAGGGCTTTCTTCCTTTCGCACACCATCTGTTTTGCTTGCCCGTTAGTTGCAGGATGGTATGGTGCACTAATGCAATGCCTGATGCCGTTTCTTTTTTGTTTTTTTTTCAAAATCGTGTTTATTTATTTTTTGGAGCGAGATTTGGTGCGTTATCAGAGAAAAGTATTTTCGGTAGGATAGAAATAGGGAAAAGAGAGCGTAGAACGTGATTGACGCGTTTGGACGTCGTGGCCGGGCATCGTGCCGACTTCAACCGCTAGAGCAGAGGTGCACAACAGGGCGGCCCGCAGGCGCATGCGGCCCGCTGGGCATTGTCGTAGCCCGGCCCGCAGCAGCTGAGACGCGAAACCGCTCCTGTGTCATTCACTGCACTGCGGCTGATTGGCTTGTGGTTACGATTGAAGCTCTGCTCGCCTGGGGCACGTATGTCTATAGAGCAGACGTTCTCGCTGATGACCTCAACAGGACAAATCATTCGATCTTCTATGCCGGACATGGCACTGCTGGAGATGTGCGGAAGCGCCTAACGTACGATGTTGCTGGATGTTGAAACCTGTCCAGCAAAGGTGTAACGTCACGCTGGGTACTGGCCCACGCAGTTTTCAATAACAAATTTTGCCGCGTCATTTTGAGTTTACTGACTTAGAGTATGCATCGGCGTGGCTCACAGATACGGATCGCTTCGCCACCACCGACTGAATAGTGGATCGTTTTCCGTTACGGTTCATGATGGCGCTGGTCTCGAGGAAGACTTCGAGTCTTTCCACAAAGTTAGCCCAGGTGCCAGCACTTTTGTCAGAAAGCAGCAAGTGTTCGAAACGTCGACAACGTCGGCAGCCACGTGCTGCGCGCAACACTGGACGCTTACCGTTCGCTGAGAAGAAACTTGCTTGTTCGTCTGCCACGAGTCGTCCGATATCTGGTCATCACCGTGACTCCATCTTCCGACAAAACATGGTCTTCATTGTCCGCATGTCCATAGTTAGCAATCACGTGGACTTATATATTCCTGAACGCTCATAACTTGCCGTCGCTAAACGCCGTCGTGCATCCAGCAGCGTCTTCATTGCAAATAAACGTCTTCTTATTTATTCTGATAGGTTTCATCATATTCCTCATAAGCTGTACTAGACAACGTTATGTGTGTCGGTACTTCCGAATATATTGCAACGGCGTTTGTTTTCTGGGAACTATAATGTAACAACCTTTACAACATCTTCCGGATCCCGTGAAACACAATATTTCGTGACGTCACTTTTCAGTCGTCTTTATAATGGTGAGGTAAGTACCGTAAATCGCGAAGCAGTTTACTTGACGTCCGCTTCCAATGGTGTCTTGGAAGATTGAGTCTACTGAGCGTGCGATTCCTGCAGAAGAAGTTTTCATTGATAGAATATTGACACGTCAATCAACAATTGATTCCTTCGTGGTAAGATTTATTGCGAAAGCCCGCAGACAACCGCCGAGACCACATCTCCTTATATCAGAGAACAATATAAGACCTTTGCAAGAGTTCTTCGGCCGCCGCCATTTTGCGACCGGCGGCCCTATCAGCCAGAAATTTCTGCCACGCGCCTGAGCCGTGGCCGTCGGTGCGGCGTAACTCCCCACCGCATTGATGCATTCCGGAGTTCGCCGGCTTTTCTTGGAAGTTTTACTTTATTTGCCTGCTTAGGATGCTTACCTTTGTATTTATCTCTCCACCGTAAAACCGAGGAATACCCTATACCAGGGCTCGCAGCCTGCTCGGCCTCCTCAGGAAGCGAACGAAGAAAGCGAACGTCAAGCAGCCGTGACGCAGGCAGTTCTGACGTTCTTGACGGATTATTTCTGTTGAGATAATCTCCAAAAAGCCTTCCCGGCTATGTCCCGGGCTTCGCAAAAAAAATTGCTGATAGGGTCGGGTCCGGGACAGCAGCTCTCTTCAAAACGTGCCCCAAAACACGCCGGATTCTGTCCGATCGTCGTGGAAGTGACTATTATCGTCGACACTCGTAAATTGGATATGCTGTGTTATTTGAGACCCTTTTCTCAAATCCTGTTCGAATAACGCGGCACCGTGGGGCACGTACAATATATGTTGTTCGATTGATGAGACTCGTTGAATTTCATGTTGTGGAAGGGGAACATCCATGCAGTTCAGATATCCTGTGTGGTCAAATATTTTCGACGGTTTAGACCTTTGTAGATTGACACGGCTTAGTGTATGGTGCAGTAAAAAGATCAACATAATATGAAACAAACATTCCAGATGCATTTGCTCTGTCTGCCGCACGGACTCACCAAAACGGCTCATTTCTTTGTTTTTGTTCCCAAAAAGTAGCAATGCATTCTGAAAACCGCGAGAAATTCTATTACTGTCAGAACACGAAATAATAAATAGAACGCGGCAATTTAGCCTCCACCAACGTCCGGAAGTGCGCCTACGCAGGCTGCCACAGCCGACTGACTAGAAACCCACAGCTCAGCGCAGTCGGGCCGCTACGAGCGTACCTCTCAAACCGGGGCGCGCTCTGAAGTCGCTTCGTTCGAGACTGTTGCTGGAAAGTCAGCCTGGCATTCTCGCATGCAGCGTTTGCTGGGCCAAGCTTGAGGCCAGCTGGAGCACAGCCAGCTGGCAGCGGCGCGAGCAAAGCCACGAGGGAACGTGAGGAGTGCCTGAGCCATCCACCGCGAGACCAATAACTGCACCCCACGGGTGCGTGTCGCCATCTGTTGGTTGAACTAACGCCTTGTTCAAGATGGTTGCCGTGGGACCGCAGCCTTAAAGGAGCGGTGCAACGATATTCAGTTGGAATGTTTTTCACTTTACACGAGCTTACTGGCACTAGTGGGACCCAAGGATACTCGCACGCAACGCCACTGGCCAAGAAACTCTTTGTTGCGGTGTAATTTCAAGGACAAAAGCGATCATTTTCATTCAATCTCTCCTTTGCAAAGTTTGGATGACGTAACGTGGGATCGCAGTACACCCATAGTGACGATATTTGAATGCGGTTCATAGATTGGACCCGAGCATTGCGTGGGCACTCGATTTGGGCTCGTGGATAATTACTAGCTCGAGAAGCATTGGTTGGTGGCCCGTGTCCAATCGCTGCAACGACGACAATAGCCGAGCCATAACAATGTCTGGAACTCAGCGCGTGTCCTGTGCTTTGCCAACCCCAGCGCGTGGCTATGATCAACATTGGCGGCATATAATCGGCTCCAGGTCACGTGGCCGCTTGTTCTGGCTGCGAGTTGAGGGGTGAACGCTGCTCGCTTTTCTTTAATATTTTTTCTGGGACTTCTATTACGTGGGGTGAAAAACGAACGCGTGTTTCATGAGGTCATTAACGTCAAGGATCCGTTCAAGCGGTATTTGCACGAAGTACAAAAATTGTTGCATCGTCCCTTTAAGCTCCATCGCTTTCCACATGACCCACGGTCTCCGGCGGCGGTTGGATTCTGCGTCCGTCAAACCAGAAAAGACCGTTTCTCTCAACGCCATCCTCTCCGGCTCGCAAAGCTTCGGAACACGCAGTTGGATGGGAGCGCGCACCGGAAGCGCTTTGATACCGCCGACGAGCTTCGGGTACACCTGCAAGGATGCGTGCGAGGTTCCTCGTGGGATAATTGCTGTTTGAGCTTTTGGGGTTTCGCCAACAGAACTTATCTTAGGTGATATTTTGCAGCGGTGACATTGACTCAATTTTATCATCTACAACACTTGGTTGAAGGCTCATTTCGCGTCACCGCGGCTACGTGAAGTGTACTGAAAAGTTAGTTCTATCGGTTTTCCTGAATCGCGGTCTTCTGCGCGATGCCTGAGAGCGGCAAAAGCGCTCCTTGGAGTGCCGCTGGTGGGTTGTTTCGTTGGTTGGGCGCTTTGAAGCGCTGGATATTTCACTCCAGGAGATTTACGTCTTGTGTTTTGCGATCACGCGACTTTCCGAGCCCGGATGTCCACGCTTCTCTCTTCGAGTCATGACACCCGCCAGTGCGGCGACTTGCGGAGGCAACAGCGCGGTGAACGCGCCAGCGATAGGAGTTGAAGGTGAAAGTACCTGCGGCATGATTCCTATCAAATAAGTAAAAATCAGCAGAACCCATCCTTTGGGAATGATTATCTACGTTAATGCGAATAGCATCAAACGGTGCGGAGTTATGCGCGTTCGTCAGGTGGCCGGCACACTCTAGATACGCCAGCCCACTCTTGAGGCGATTCTAAATTTGCTGACACTTTCACAGCCCTGCGCACGATCTCCGCAGCCCAGCACGTGCGTTTGTGTCACTTAGGAAGGCGAGCAAAGCACGCGCCATACGCACAAACACTCAAAATGGTACCGACCAGACTTTCTGGCGTCTCAGCTAGTCTCAACCAACGGTATTTAAACGGTTGTTTATATCTTTACCATAGGACGCGTTTACAGCGCTGTCACAGCTACCGGTGCGCGCGCGTTCCATGCACGAGGGCTCATTCCGCTTCGTGAGGCTGGAGCACGGCCGCTACATCACCCTCTCCCGAGCGCGGAGAGGGTGAGCTAGCGGCCGTGCTCAGCCTCACGAGAGCGGAATGAGCCCTCGTGCATGGAACGCGCGCGCACCGGTAGCTGTGACAGCGCTGTAAAGCGCGTCCTATGGTAAAGATATAAACAACCGTTTAGAGTGCGTTGAATGACTGCCTTCATAGCTCTGTGGTTAGCGCGTCTGCCTGCTGATCAAAGGGTCAACGGTTCGAATCCCAGCCGGCGCCGGTCTTTTTTATTTATTTATCGACCCGCGGCGTAAGAGGTTAGATAGCCAGATAGATAGATAGATAGCATAGACGAAAAGTGCGTGAAGTATCCAAAGAATGCTATTCGCATTAAAAAATTCGTAGGTGCTTTGAGGCTGTCTGCGGTTTGATATGAGTACATCTCCGGTAAGTCTTCCCTCGTTCATCCTGCAAGGATTTACACGTTCTGAACACGCATGATAAAAGCAGCACAGTAAAACGAGCTGTGGCAGCTCCGGAGTGTTTACAAAAAGCTAACTGAGGTTCCCGGCTCCCGTGTATCGTCTGTCGATTACGAAAATGGTTGCGTTGAAATAGGCCGCTGCGGGCAAAAATTCGACAAAAGGTTCATCAGTTCGAGTCATGCGGAAAGCGGTGGAGCTTAAAAACGTACTGCAGCCGCACTCGCCTTGCCGGATTGCATGCCAGAATGCATAGGTCCTCTGGACAGTATCTCGACACTTTCGGTCGTTATTTCGTACATCTCTATCACCGAGCAATGGCGCCCTGATAGCACGAGGGGATCTGTCGCCACTGAAGCCCGTGGCTCTAATTAAGCTTGCTAGTTTAAAACAGAGAAGAAAGCGCCAACCAAGTTCGGGCACTACATACACCCAACACCGACGTAGCCTCTCATCCGGGACTTTCGCTCTTTCTAACGGCCCAGCCGAGGGAGAAAGCGCCAGTAGCCCCTTTCCCTTTTCCCTTCTTGCTCTCAAAATGGCGCTACCCACGATAAAACGATCTATAGATAAAAATGGCACCACGGGCGCCCTCTTGCGCTGCGCTCTGGCGCTGAAACCTTCCTTAGACGCACCAGGGGTGCAGCGCCTCTTCCCTGGATGCTGGCAGTTACTTGTGCTGATGTCGCGCAGGCCCTTGGTGCTTATTGGCGACAGCACTGCGGGTATCAACTAAGGCCCTTATAGCGACGTTTTGCAGCTTCCACGGTCTCGGTCGCCGCATCTCGCACTCGCGCCCAAGCCGAGCAGGGCGGCGTTCTGAGGCCCGTACTTGCAAACGATGTACTCCTACTGAGAGAGTGGTGCAAATTATTCTCCAAAACGGCAAGGAAATTCCTCCTCTCCTGCGCCGCTCTCTCTAAAGTCTGATTGCTCTCCTCCTCCTTTATTGGATTCGGCTCGACCAGTGACTCAGAGCCTTCCTATGAGCACGGGAATCTGCCTTTCAGCCGGTTGTCTGCGCTGAAATGACGGCTTATGGGCGCCGGATGCGCTGCCCGCCGTCCATCATGGACGTAGGTTTTGAGCCTTTTCTCTAATGCGCGAGGGTGTTTTGCTGTGCTGGAGATTGAGTTTTTTACAGAAAGTTGCGCGAGTTTACAACTGACCCTACAAATGCGCAATATTCGTTTTGTTCTAATGTTTTTTCACTGTTTTTTTGTTTATAATACATTTATATAGCTGTTTATTGGTGTGAATTATGCGTGCCGTATCCTGGATTTTGATTGCTTTATTAATTACTGAAAACCTCCCTGTAGTTCTCACCCGACTCACGCCTAACGCTGTGGTGTCCATTCATCGCAAATGGTACACTCTACGAGCGCACTTCGCGCATATAAAACGCGAACCCAAGTTTTCAGTAAGCGTACTTGACATGGTGCAAGGGCACGCCAGATGATCTGCCAGCTCTCTTACGCGTTGCAGTCGACCGGCAAACATACAACCCTCATTCCACGCAGCGCGTGTCGACGACCTCGAAGTAGATCAGGTACAGTTATTTCGGTACGAAAACGATCGATCTGCGTTTCTCTTCAGACCCGAGCACCTCCATCCCTGCTCGCGCGATTACCGCATTAACCGTTCGGTGCACCCTCCCGCAACTTGCGAAACTCGCTCGAATCGTCCAGAAACGCCTCTGTTTTACGTAGCGAACCATGGTTTGTCGTTGTATTTCAAGAACAAACTCTTTCCAAGCCGCCGCATGTGACTCAAACGCCCGAGGGCCGGCCTTCTTAAGGCTGGTTCGCACGATCTGCGTCGACCGCGTTGCGCTGCGTTGCGTCGTGCAGCGCGGCGCGTGGCTTCGTTGTAATGGTCGCCATGGTGCAACAGCTTGACACAAGCAGTTTTAACGGAGATCAAACGCAGTCAAACGCAACTGTGTGAACGACTCTGGGGATGCTCCAGCGTGAGCAATACGTAACCGAACGAAGTA
>JAZHYW010065973.1:0-31568 GCA_037355805.1 Ixodes ricinus
CGAACTAGAATCCACCCGACAGATTTATTAACACGCTCGCTACCCGTACCTCCCGAGCAATTCGACAGCTGCAGGTAAAGCTAAAGGTGTCGCGCACGAATTCCGTTCGGCGTACAACAGGTTGTCACACTTCCTCGTTACCTCCAGACAATCCTTCAAGGTGCGAAACTGCGACATGGTAAACGCGGTATCGGCATCCTCGCTGTCTGATGATGCATGGAGGGCGTCGCGAGATCGGCTGCGCTATAGCTGTACATAAAACAGTCGGCATAACAAAATAGTCGTTAAAACAACGAAAAAATTACGATATAGCAAAAACAAAAAAAAAAGAGTTCACTTAGGGCAGCAATGAGCGCGTCCCAGGGCTATAACGCTCCCTACGGGTGTTAAAACATCTCTTGAGTGTGATACGGCGCCTTAGGCTATATCCACTCGACAGATACCGATCTACGTTGCTTTGTTCTCTTCGTCAATGTTTCACATAAATCGGAATCCCTCCCAAGTTCGAGGAATGTATACAACAGGGGCAGAAGCACTGGTGTACGCAAAAACTGTTGAATAAAATTGATAAATAAAGAAAA
The DNA here is from genome assembly GCA_037355805.1 of Ixodes ricinus. Taxonomy (NCBI): domain Eukaryota; kingdom Metazoa; phylum Arthropoda; class Arachnida; order Ixodida; family Ixodidae; genus Ixodes; species Ixodes ricinus. The sequence continues at coordinate 582 of JAZHYW010065973.1, forward strand.
GCTTCCTAAAGTTGTTTGAAGCGGGTGTAAGGTAACTTACACCTTTTCTTTTTTCTCATGGGCACCGTTTTTTACGCTATTTGTACACCCATGTAACAGCACCAAATACCGGCGCTGAAAGGGTGTAGCCACGGGTGTGAGTCTCCGGAACATCCTTTTTTTCTTTTTTTACACCCTTATAAAGGGTGTAACACATTCCATAGTGCGTATGGCTCCCCTGTAGCAGCACGTGCGCAGAAGGGGCTTTCCGGAAGCGGAAGCGCGCGGCACCGTCGAAGAAGACCCAATCCCGTGAGTGCGTCGCCCTTCGCGACAACACGAGAGCATGCGGCGCGCAGCGGGTGACGAAATCGAGTGTCCTTGTGACGTCACAGGTCAGCCGAGTGCGACGTCACGCGGGGAGGCTTCCCCCGCCCTTGCGCAGAGCAGTGTGGTTGTCCTTGGCGGCAGACCCGTCTAGCCCGCACGGCACGTTCCACGGACGGCCGCAGAATGCTTACAACAATCTCCCGGCTTGCGAAACGACCGGAGGAGAGCTTCGTTACATCACTTACTCCACATTGCGTTCGCGGAAGCGAGCAATTAACGCGTTCAAACCGGTGTGATGGCAACCGCTTTCGGACGTTGAAAAGCAGGTACGCACGTGTCGTTGTCGACCCACATCTTGTAACAAGCTAAATTTCATTAAAAAAAAAAAAGTTAGTAGCAGATTGTTGAATAAGTCCGACTTTAAATCGGTCACCACTATGTGGGCCGTACCTCGTAAGTACGTCCATTAATGCAGATAAATAGAAAATTACGTTCGTCATTGATTGTCCAATTCATCGTGGCATGCAGTTGAAGCTGAAGCACGCTTTTTAGTTGTCTAAGCCTCGTCGTGGCACGCCTGGTTGGGACCCTTTACTGCAGCAGACATGTCGGTCACGAACATTTAATGAGAACTCCGAAAGTAAACAGCGACCGTGAACAAATACGTCCGGTTCGAGGATTAAAGCTGCCGTGAAACATGGAATGATCTTGTTGCCGCATTCTCTGACAGACTCCGTTTTCGAGGGCCTATTTGTCCCTCTAAGGGCTATGGACAAGGTTCATTGGTTCGGGAACGAAATGAGCAAACAGGTGGCATTTCTTAGCTCCAAATTACAAAAAAAAAAATATCGTTATATGGTTACAATGTGCACTATTCGTTGCCCTTCTAGAGAAAGAGGAGGCTCGAGTTGCCCGACCAAACAAAATAATGCTGTTGTTTTTTTGTGCTCGTCTTTTGCTTGTATTTGACGCAAAAAAGAACTGTGTTGGCTGCACGTTTGCTTTATTGTATAGTATACTATAGGTATAAGCTTTCTCTGCACATGTGCGCACAGTTTTTGTATGACCAATGTGACAGGACCAAGGAAGATATTTGAACAGGACCCAAGGATGGATGGATGGATGTTAATAGCGACACCTGTTTGGTACCTTGCGCCACCTAGCCTAAGTCTAGAAAACGCGCCTTAGTGTCTCCAGACTCTTTTCTATAATGTGTTAGCAGTGTGAACGCGGCTTTTTAGAAGACGGTAAAGGCTAGGTCCGCTATAAAGCAAACAGCGACCCATCTTTTTTTTTTTTTTTTTTCTCGGGGGAAGGGTGGAGTTACATTTGTTCGTTATTCGTGGCCCAACTTTCTGGGACATTCCGCGGAATAAAAAAAAAGTTTTCGAGGAAATGTCAACATTCTAACTGATTTGCGTTCTACGATACCTACAGTAGTTACACAGTCTTCGGGAACAATCACGATCTCTTGTCAGGAAAAGCGGAAATTGATACTTGTGCGAATGTGACCTATGTAGGATTCAATGCAAGGAAATTGTACAGCCGTGGAATAAAAGTAATGCGCGTCCAAAAGTTTTAATTACTGCTTACTGATATTTTATGGCAGTTATCTAAAATATTCCCGGAGAACATCGCAATGTTTGTTGTTGTTGGACATCCGTAAGGCGTTATTGTGTAAAAAAGTTCGGGATGCAAGCTTTTTTTTTTTACCTGATTTGCCTTTACGACGATTTTTCCGGGGAACGAGAGGCGTCCACAATGGCGAGACACGACTGTGTAATGAGCGGCAGAGCGAGCGGGCCACACACGCTCCCCCACCCGCAGGCGGATATCTCCTATCTGACAGTGCGGGAGTCCGAGAAAGCGCAATCGGTGCCAACTACCACCGCCAGCTCGGAAGACTCGTCAGCCACGTCACAAACAGGATCTAGGAAAACTGAAGGTAGCAATTTGCCAGAGCGAACCGAACCCGCAAAACGAAACACAAGAAAAGAAAAGGAAACATCGAATGGAACAACGCCACAAGCAATGGGTCCAGTTCCGGTGGTGGCCCGCAGGGCAATACGCAGTTCACTCATTCTCTCTCTCGGACTCGCAGAAACACCAGCGAGCAGGACACGGAGGGAGCGTTATACAAGTCACCACAACAACAGTTATATATATATATACAGTGTATATATATATAGCTAGCGGATACCCTATGCGGAGAGCAAGTTCGTCTGCTCCTTTTGCACGGGTTGTGCTGACGTCAGAAGACGCCGAGCTCTGATTGGCTCTGATTGGAAGGATAGTGGGTAGACCTTAAAAGCAAGCTGCCTTGAGGTCTACCCACTATCCTTTTCAATCAGAGCCAATCAGAGCTCGGCGTCTTTCTGACGTCAGCACAACCCGTGCAAAAGGAGCAGACGAACTTGCGTTCCGCATAGTCACGCCTCAGCATTCGCTGTGGAAGTTTGAGAAACGCGGGTATCAAGTAACAAAACGGGTATGGGTAAATAAAAAAAAAGTTAAAAGAATGGTGTTGTAAAAGTCAGCCCCAATGGACGCCTGGTGCCTCCGCTGTAGACATGCTGTAGATGAGAAATTCAGCCAGTGCAGTGCCACCGCTAGATGGGGTGTTACGGCATCTACTGCGTCACGCAACGTGCATCACGCAATGCGAGATACACAACCGCACACCAGTACGATGTTCATCCGAATCAAAACGGCCAGCCATATGAAAGAACAATGCATGTAAAACGTATTCGTAATTTAAAAAAAGAGCATAAAAACAAAAAGATTGGACGTTTTGCATTGATAAAAAGCAAGAATTTCTGTTTGAGACAATAAATCGATCGGAACCGCGCTTTCAAAACGCCTGCCTTCGAGCAAAGCCAAAGAACTGGCTCGAAATGACTGTTGACAAGTTGCAGACGCGTTTCGAAGACAAGTGCTTCTGGCACCTGGCTAAACAAAAACAGAAAAGAAAGCGGAGTGGAAGAAAGCCGTTGTCGAAATAAGAGTGCAAAGACCAAACAACCGACGAGGGGGCGAAGATGACGCAACCAAATTCCATTTCTGGGACCGAAGAACAGCGTCAACAACCTGACCACGCCAGGAAACAGGAGCTGTTGCTGCGAAGCCGTTCCAAAGTTCGCCAAGCTCAAACGCAGACAAAGAAAACAAAAAGAAAAACTGTGGATTACTATTGCGTATAAATAAACACGATCTGATAGTTCCCCCTCCGCCGTCCCTATACAAAAAAAAAATTAAAAAAAAAAGAAGAGGCATTTTACAAACAGGAGTTTGAAATGTTTACAGAAAGTAAGCTCTTCCCGCCAAGGTGACAAGGCAACTCAGATGCGAGTTTTGTAAACACTACTACCATCAATTTTGCTGAGTCATCTCAGAACAACTGCTTCTGGAGGCTAAGCTCACTGCTTGTTTATAAACAAGGTAAACAAACGCCTTGCATTAAACAGCACTGCGCATGCGCCATCCTACAAGTTGCGCAGTCAGCTGGACGTGACGTCAGGGATGTGGATTGCGCGCAGAATATCACGTGTTCGCATCGCGTAGGGCAATACCAACTGTTTAATCGAATCAGTCGATCGAGCTTTCGCTTTCCAAGTCGTGCTTATTTAATAACAGAGCGGAATACGTTACCGCATGTAGTTCGATGTAACGATAGCAAAGGAATTAACCGCGCTCATTACGTAGCAAATGCAAATAAAAAAAAATGAATCCTTCCGCGTTTCTTTTTTTTTTTTTTGCCAACGGCAGCGTCGACAGCGCAATATCTAAAAAAGAAAAATATCAAAATAAACAAAACAAAAAAACGTCGAGCCAAGGACACAAACAATCGGTGCGCTCGGCTTCCCGCCTGAGATTGACACAGCTCCCTGAACTCCCAAGAAAGCAGACAATAAAAATTAAAAAAAAATAAATGTGTATATAACGCCCTTGGAAAAGTTCAGTTCCAGTTGGCGAGTGTCCAGGGCATTCGGGGCGTCAATTCACAGTCAAGTTACCAACCGGGGGTTGCTAGCAGGCAGCTTCGAGACAGCGGACAGCAACTATGATCCGGCTCCTGCCATCCATATTTAACTAGCGCTCTGATAAATTAATACGTATACTGATGATTTTTCTAGTATAGATCTTAGTTCTTGATAAAGCGACAACAAACGTGAAAGAAGAGCTCCGAACGTTTACATCTCGGCGGACTGTCAGACAGTGATCGCAAGTTTTCTGTTAAAATACATATCGTAGAATGTTTCAGTGTTATGTGAACTGCAAGAGCAAAATATTGACCCTTCAGAGACTTCAGAATGCATCAACGGAGCACTGAAATATTACTCAAACGCGAACACTGTAAACCGAGTTTATATTTTGGCTAACCAGCCGATTTTAAAAGGGTGGCGGGCAAGACCTTCAGACTCAAAATCGCGAACTGCACCATTTGTTTAATTCATAGAGCGCTGCTTCACAGCAATAGAAAATTCGACCCTGACAACTGGCAAGGTCGCTTGAAAGTTAAAAAAAGAAAAAAGGAAAACAGAATTGTCGTGGAAAGCTAACCACTGCTTCCCATTTGCGACCGTACGTACATCCATCCCACCTAGCTGTTGTCCTGGAAACCATACGCAGTATATCGAAAAGAAAGGGACGCCCTTGATTGACACGCTTATTACGAACAGTTCGAGCAGTACGCTTCGAACCACGGCGAAAATCGGAAAAGATTTATCGCTGCAACACTCGCACCAAAAGGGGGCAACATAAAACTAACCAAATGACATCCGCCTGTCGCGAACGTCCGAAAAGAACGCGAGCAATCACACTGATCAGGCCCGATCGAGGTGCGGAAAAGCGAAAACCAAACCAATCGCCATTACGCGAAGCAGACGTTGCCGTCTGCTGCGAGCGTGTCGTCTGCCAGTCAGCAGACGAAAAGATGCAGACGATATTTTTTGTCCCCGCTTCGTTGCAAGATACGTGAGCTAAGAAGCGTAAAACGCGCGACTGCTCATGACGCAGTTGGAAGCAAAATTGCTCACCTGTCAGGCTGGGAGCGCTGGTCTTGAAGCCGCAGGCCGAAACCGCGGGCAAAACACCGCGCTGCTGATTTCGCACGATGGTTATGATGGCACGGCTCGATTTTCTCAACGCTGAAGACGCCATTCTGTTTGATTTTTATGCGTATATCTAACGCTTCGAGCTCTTTCTAACGTCCGCCGTCCCGACTGGTGCTAACTGAAGCAAGCTATGGGGGAAAAAACAATAGACGAAACGCTACGCGTACTGCATAAACGAGGATGCTGCGAAGTAAAATGCGGCGAGCGGCTGCAAGGCAGCGACGGACGGAGCCAGGCTCGCGGAGAGTCACAAATGCGCGCGCGGAGTGGCGCTCCGAACTATTTAAGGGCGCGGAGGAGTGCGGAGTGCTTCGGCGAGGAGAGAGAAAAGGGCCGCTGCTGTCGCGAGGCGCGAAAGGCGCTCAGTCGTCAACGTGTGTTAGGCCGCGTTCTGTGGCCAACATTGGCTGTGGCACAGACAGATGATGCCATCCGAGAAATTAACGGCGTTAGAACAAAAACAGCGAAGAAGTTTAGGCTAACGCTTTCTTTTAATCCACAACAGAAGGTTCAATGCTTCGGGTTTTACTCGCAGCTATAGATGTGCTCAGCCAAAACTAGAAGACAACTCTGCTATCTGTAACAGCCTATTTTCTAATTTCATCCCGAATCCTGTAAAACTTTATTAGAAGCAGTGTTAGGAAGTACCTTAAGTACATTGTACCTAAAGTATTACTTCAAGAAGGTTTAGGATACTTGTACTTTACTTGAAGCCCATTCTCTGGGTATAAATGTTCTTAACTCAAAGTATATATTGCTTTTTTTTTTCCTGCTAATTTGTTTTTGTTTCCTGATATTTCTCAACTAGTTTCCTTTTCTTCTGGATATGCGACCAGACAGAGGCATGACTTAACTATAACTCCTTTCCGCGCACGCAATAATTGCTTCAAATATTATTTTTTTCCAAGAACAATAATCGATTGGAATAACCTTACTAATGATGTAGTTTTGCAGCCATCATTGACATTATTTGCCTCCCACCTTAGTTAATATTTTTTTGTCTTGTGTGTGTGTTTTTTATAATTTTTATGTTACATTTGTATTTTTGTCCTTTTGTGCCAGCTATGTATCTGTACTTTCACAATGTAAACCCACCCTGCTAAAATCCCTGCTAGGGGATTGCAGTATTGATAAATAAATAAATAAATAAAAATTTCCGAGAGAAGTACAACTCCCGATTTCAAAGTGCATTCTTCAAATTTGGTTTCGTTAAATTTGTACCACAAGATGAGGCTTTGTCAACTTTGAAGCCACCTGATTTAATCCAATATCGTCCTCCATTTCTGAAAATAACCGATGCACCCCCGACTGCAGACCACATGCGGTCTGCAGTATTTAATAAATAAAAAAATAAAAAACTACCCCTAAGGCAATCCATACCAGTTAAAAAAAACGAAAAAAACCCTTTTTATATGGGATTGAAATGACATCGTGAAAAATTGTGTTCTTATACCTACGTAATGATGTACTCAATAAATGTTTACGTTGCAAATTTTCGGAAACAAGTACGGTACCAGGTTGAGCCACACAAGCAAGTGAGACGATTTTGTGTGTCCTTCAAACAACCTTTGTATGAGGGCAGGCGCCCGTCCACCCAGCTGCCAATTTGTTATCTCAACGTTTCTCGCAACTGTAGATGCAGCTTCGAACTTTCTAGTCCGGTAGCATAACGCATCTTTAATTCATATTTGGCTTTCTCACCTGCGGCCGAAATGATCGGCTGTGTACCTAGTCTCTAAAAACAAAGAAAGTAAAGAGAAACGAATCTTATAAGTACCGGAAGAAATGTCACAGTCTCTCTGCCCAACCTCGCCATTTGTACTGTTTTCATTGTATGGCAACAAAAAATGGTTCTTGGTTGTTCACGAACGTGTTCATAAACGTCAATTATTCGATCGTTATCGAGTGCATATATTCCCGATTATCGCCTAAGCGTCATTAGTACTATCGTCATCCGGTGAACAAGAACGTTTAATTTTGTTAGCGTATACCTGTCCGGCACTAGGTAATCATACCGCCGGGTCACCTTTAATTAACGGCTCGTAACTAACGCAACGTCGGAAATGCAACACGGGGGGAACGGGCCTCGCTCAACGGAATGTTTCCGCGCATTCCCATCACTCGTGGTTCTCGCCGAGAGTTTCCTGGTACAGTGATGCCAACCGCGCTGACGTCGGCTCCAGTGACTAGTAACACTCGACGGTCGGTGCCAGACCTTGTCGACGTCACCAGCTCGCATCTCACGGCGGCATCAAGGATGCCCGTTGTTGCTCCACCGTCTCTGGCGCCACTTGGGCCGCTGCCAGCAATTTCCGGGGGACTCCGCGGGATTAAAGCCGCCCGAACGTAAGCCAGGTGATGCGGTTGGAATAGAGCGATAAAGCGCGAAGTCACGCGTAATGAATTGCCCGAAAGTAAAGGCGGTTCGCAGAGTTGCGCTTTAGTCCAACGAACAGGGTGTGATCAAATGACTCGTAACCGCACTTACGATGAAAAAACAAAAAAACGCTGGCGCCACGTATTAGGCACCTCTGGAACACTTGCGACCTGCGTACACAGAGTGTTTGGTTTTAATTCACATAGATATATATATTTTTTTTCTTTAATAGCACGTGTGAGTTGGACGAGTTCTGTCTGCACTATAGAGCCACTAAATGAGCTGCGCTTAGAGTATCGGCACTCCGTTCCCCGATAATTGTTGTGGGCGCCGCCATTTTGGAGCTTGTGCAGATCAGACGCAACTGCCGATCGTCACGATCCAAAAGTGCGACTTCCTCAGCATTAGCGTCGGTGTTAGAAAGCTCATGTAATATTGCTTTGATTTGTCGCGAACTGTTGAAAAATTTGTGGAGGACGGTATTGCATTTCCTGCGATTTCAGATAACTGGCAACCATGATTTTAAGCCACAATATGGCCAAGGGTCGCTACTCTGAAGCGTATAGCCTTAGTGGCGGACGTCAGATGAGAAGACAATCGTCACGGTAAGTTGACTAATTAACTAAAATCTCTTAGGTAGTTAACTTTTTAATTATTGGTTTTAGGGGTCGTGTTCGAGTGGCAGTATTGGCGGCACTTACTAGTAGAGGCCAGACCAATGTAAACGATTTACGAAAAGGTAATGTTTTTTTTAGGCGTCGCAAGCCTCGGTGGGTGCGCCGACGACACAACTGACGAGCTGACCTGAACGACTACTTTTCCAAACCTCAGTTTGGGCAGGACTTAAAAACTCTTGTTGCGCTCAATATTGTTTTTCAGATCAGACGAAAAAACTCAAACGTTGACCGAATAATATCTAAAAAAAAAGCATTACCTTTTTGCAAAGTTTTTCAGTCGGACTGGCCTCTCATTGTAATTACCGTCAATAGTGCAATCCCAACACTACCCCTAAAAACCAAACGGTTAAAAAAGTTAATTAACACATTTTAGTTAATTAGTCGACCTGGCATGACGATTATCCCCTTGATCTAATGTCCGCCAAGTCCGATAAATATATGTTAAAACTCACCCGCTTGAAAAAAAAAATTAATAGAAAATTAAACATTTTGTATATCACGCATCTTCTTTCAGGGCGTGCTTAAAACAGGTGCCATCTATCGGGTCGCCCTGTGACACCCTAAAAGCTTATAATGTGCAAGTGTAATGAAAAACTTTGAGAGCAAAGTGGTGGCAATTTTAAATCCGGCAATATTCCCGAATTACTTTCTTCGTGTACCGAACGTGGAACGGCGGCGAAGTGTACGAACAAAGGACGAATGAATGCGCCAGAAACAGAACTCAAGGCCCTCACGTCACGATGCTGCGGTGGAGCTGTTGTCGGCGCACGCATAGTGCTCACACCTGGTACGTGGGTACTTGTTTTTAATCTGCATGTCAGTCTATAAAACTTAAGATAATAGAAAAAAAAAAAAACTCGAGACAAGAGTTTTTTGGAAGCCTCAAAATCGCAGCCGACCCTTCGTTAAGAAGGTTTCTTTTTGGACTGGTTTACAAAAAACAAAACAAAATGAAGTCGATAAAAAAAAAGAATTAAAATAAAGGAGACTAAACGCGGGCGAAGGCTTCACATTGGAACTGGGGTAATCCTGCCTGTCGGTTTTACTTATTCTGGCTCGATGCCAGGTTTTAATGAAAATGGGCCTTACAGGTTCAATCCTTACCCTTGCCCGTTTCGATCTGGAGGAGCATCGTACCGGCGCGCGGTCGCGTATCACTACTGCGTGATGCACATTAAAGTCCCCAGGCTAGCGGTTGTACTGCACTGGCTAAATTCTCATCTACACCGGAGACAGCAGACGTCCATTGAGGCCGCCTTAGTTCAGGCTGTATAAACACACGCACATGCACGCGCACACACACACACACACACACACACACACACACACACACACACACACACACACACACACACAGCTTTTTAGAGCGCAGCTCTTAGGCGCCCGTTTCCGGCTTGAGCGGCGTCGCCGTCGGCGTCGGCGTAACCGCGCGGTGCATGATGGGTAATTTTCCCCGCTAAATTTAGCAGAAAATTTTCCCCGCTAAATCTAGCGGAAAATTTTCCCCGCTAAATCTAGCGGAAAATTTTCCCCGCTAAATCTAGCGGAAAATTTTCTCCGCTAAATCTAGCGGAAAATTTTCCCCGCTAAATCTAGCGGAAAATTTTTCCCGCTATATCTAGCGGGAAATTTTCCCCGCTAAATCTAGCGGAAAATTTTCCCCGCTAAAATTAGCGGAAAATTTTCCCCGCTAGATTTAGCGGGGAAACTCCCCCCCCCCTCCTCGAGGTGACGTGACCCCCAGGCCACGTGACCCCCCCCCCTCCCTGAGGTCACGTGACCCCCCCCCTCCCCCCGTGCCTTCCCCTGCTCCTCAAGAGCTGCGCTCTAATTCGGCGTTACAGGGAGTTGTAAACGGCTTTCATTTTTTTCTTTTCTTTTTTAATGGGCCCGTTTATTTTATTCGTAATCTAAACCAGGATAAGCGAACTTGCAGAAGGCATGTTCATCAAATGATTATGTTAAAGCTTGATAACTATGGCAGCATTATTGGACAGGCCTCGTTAATGTACCTTTTAGAAAAATTGTGGCAAACTGCTGGACAATTGTGTTGCATACGTGACACGCCCTAGCATCACAAACGTTTAGCGATACTCCGAGTTTTTAGACGCCTGCGTCCACGGCACTCTTTATCAGATAGTTTAGAGCGTACCATGTGTACACCTGATAGTTGTTCCTAGAATGAAGCGATATGCTACGGCTAATCGGGCTGATAAACCTGGCGATATTCCAGAGCCGTCCATACTCGCGAGCTCCTCTCCCCCAGTGCGCACTGATGGTCGAGCTCCTCCTGAATTTCTTGGGCTCGGTGGGAGGGGGGGGGGGGAGCAATTTCTTTTTCCGCTTTTTTTCTTCTGCGTGTGGATAGATATGCAAGCGTGGTGCCCGATAGAGGTTCTGGAACTCTTCATTCCAGCGTGTAGTTGGTCAGCCATTTGAAAGTTGCGACGAGTCACTCGCTGTAGATGAGCAATTTAGCCAGTGCAGTAGAACCGCTAGCCTGGGGTCCTCTTTAACGTGCACCACGCAGTAGTGATCCACGATCGCACGCCGTTACGATGCTCATCCAGATCGAAACGGGCAGGAGTGGGGAATGAGCCCAGGATCCCTAAGTTCTGCAGCGCGAGCTTTCGCTCCACGTGCTTCGAGCTGGTGTGCGCTAGCCCACTCGTCCACCGATCCTCCTTGACAGTTTAAACAATTAATAAAGAATGCGTAATTTCCTTAACACATTATGAACCGAAAGCACAAAGTAAAGCAAAAAGCAACGTCAGAAAATATCATTCACGGTATCAATACTGTGATACCGCAATAAAGGTCAATAGGGAGTTTGCATAGATCGTTTTCGCTGTCCTGCAACGCTCTCCGTAACCCGCTACGATACCCGGAACTCTACAGTCAAGGACATTGCCGCGCAGGCGCAGTAGTGGCTTCTTCGTTGCGGAAGGCTTAGCGGAGGGGGAAACGCGGTCTACGAAAACTCCCTAATAACGAATATATATTCAACGGGCAAACCTCTCCAGGAGCTAAGCAGCGCGGAGGAGAGGCGACGAAACAGCTCGTGCTTTGATGTCACTGTAACGTTAGCTCCATATAGGAACCACTTTTGAGCCAGCGCGCTCAAGAAAACAAAGGTTTCGTGCCAAATAAGTATAAGGTTTGTTTTGTTTTTTTTTTGGGGGGGGGGGAGGGCACAATGCGTCTACCCCTCTGGTCACATGACCTTTCGCTAACCAATCAGCGTCGAGCATCTCCCTCTTCCTCTCATACTCGTCAACCAATCAGTGTCGAGCCTCGCGGCCATGCTTTTATGATTATCTGGGCTTCACGAAGATTTTTGAACTTCTTCTTTCTTAGCTTTCCTTCTCATGGATGGATGGATTGTAATGGATGGATGGATGGATAGTAATGGCTATACCGTTTGTAACGGGCGGCAGCTTGCGCCACCTAGCCTATTACATCTCAACTCACAAATCGCGCAGCGTTACCAACAGTTCAAGAGGGGGGAAAGAATGAACTCCCTTCTTGGTCGGACCCTCGTTTGTGTATCCGGACGTCGCCATTCTCCCCATAGAAGACTAGCCCGTCGCATAAAATTCGGACAAAAGTTGCTTCCCCGCCCCCTCCCCTGTCCCGCCCGTGGCTTCAGCAGTACTACGAGCAACTATCCTTCGTTCACCCCTAAGCTGACAGTGCTGTGGAAGCTACGTGCTCGTTAGGCTAGCCACACTTCTATCTTTTTTCCACGTGATCACGCTCCCTCGCGCATGCCCACGCGCAAAGAATGGGAGTAATGTGCTGAAAGTGAGGCGGATGATTGGTTCGGCAAGCGCGTAGCTCCTACCGCACTGTCAGCTTAGGGGTGAACGGAGTTCGTGTCCAATGCGTGAGCTGCTGTCAGTTGGCGTGCTTGGGTCCTGCGGATGTATCACTATGAAAAGGCGGAGAACTTTCAAAGGAAAAGAGGTACGAAATAGTCCTCTATGTTTACAAATTCTCGTATCGAAAAGCTGCCTTCTGACTTACTACCTTTTTTTTTTTTTCCTTTGGCCCATTAAACAATATGCTATTATAGTCCGTTACAACTCAAGAAGGTGGTGCGGGCGGAGAGGAGGAAGCAGACGGAACGCTGGAGGGGAGAGGGGAAACCTCCTCCTCTCTCCAGCGTTCCGTCTGCTCCCTCCTCCCCGGCCCTCCTTTCCCTCGCCCTACCTTCTTGAGCTGTAATTTACTCTATAGTAGAATCCCAGTCTATATTCATTCATCCAGCATCCAAAAGTGTTGGCGACGTGTTTTCATCTAGCAACCGCTGTGTTTCGTTCCGCCAAACTCTCATGCAAAAAAAAAAAAAAAAAGACTATATGGATAGGATGGATGGTAATGGCTATACCCTTTGTAGCGGGCGGCAGCTTGCGCCACCTAGCCTAACATTTCGTCATCTTTTTTTTTTAACTTGTATGAATTTTGTTATAGCAGACCCCCCCCTCTCTTTTCAAGTGGATTTATTTTATCTGTATTTTTTTCTCCTTATCCTTCCCTAGATCTCTTCCACCAATCTTCCAATCTCCTCTTAGTTACCGCAATTCTTTCCCTATCCATTCGTCCATCCATGTCCGGAAAACCCAGTGCCCCCTCCAAATCCGTAGTCATCTCCCCCAAGAGGGTGGGACGAAGCCCCGTGCACCTTAAAATTACATGTTCTATAGTTTCCCTTTCGCGGCTGCATATGTCGCACAGAGTGTCTACTTCCTGGAATTTAGCCCTGTACGTTTTTGTTCTTAGCACCCCCGTTCTAGCTTCAAACAGCAAAGAGCTCCCCACTGAATTATCATACAGCTGTTCCTTCTTTATTTCATGTTTTTGTGCCCTGTATATTGTTAAAGCTGATTTCCCCTGCATTCTCTCTTCCCACAATTTCCTCTCTGTTTCCTTTACTCCCTTTTCTACTGATATGCTCTGATCGGCTCCATCTCGTTGAATGTATTTAAATCTCAGCTTGCGGGTTCGGTTTGTCCACTTAGTGTTTAGACTTTTCATATATAGATACTTGTACACTTTCGCTGCCCACCGTGTATCCTCAATTTCAGCTAGTCTTTGTTCAAATTTTACTTTACTGATCGCTTCTCTACTCTCGAAAGATGCCCAACCCATATCCCCCTGTACTCCCTCATTTGGTGTATTCCCATGTGCCCCCAATGCCAACCTACCCACACTCCTTTGCTGTATCTCTAAACCTGCCTGGATTTCTGACCTCATACACAATACCGCATTCCCAAATGACAGCCCTGGCACCATGACTCCCTTCCATACACCCCTAACGACTTCATATCTATTATAGTTCCACAGCGCCCTGTGTTTCATGATAGCCGAATCTCGTTTCCCCTTCTTTATTACAATATCTTCATGGTCTTTTAGATACCGTCTTCCTTCACTTAACCATACTCCCAGATATTTGTACTTTTCTACGTGTTCTATCAATGTGTCCTGTATCTCCAGGGGTTCCCCCTTCTCGTCGTTGAAAACTATTATACCAGACTTGTCCCTACTAAATTTTAGTCCTAAATTGTCCCCTTCCCTGCTGCAAATCCTAATCAGTTCCTGTATTGTCTCACGACTTTCTGATACGAGTACAATGTCGTCTGCATACATTAACCCTGGCAATACTTGATTTACTTTGTGTCCTTCCTCCATGTAAGTCAGGTCAAAACCTAGGTTGCACTGTTCTAACCTTTTTTCCATCTCACTGAGGTATATCATAAAGAGCAGGGGAGACAATGGGCAACCCTGTCTAAGACCTCTTTTTATTGCTGCTGGTCTTGTAGTTTCGGCTTCCCATGTTATAACCACCCTATTCTCCGTATAAACCCGTTCTAGAAACTTAACCATGGTTCCCTCTAGTCCATATCCCTTCAGTTGGTTCCATAGTTTTTCCTGATTCACATTGTCATATGCCCCTTTGATGTCTAAAAATGCTACCCATAATGGCCTTTGACTTGTCACTGCTATCTCTAAGCACTGAGTGATTACGAATAAATTATCATCTAGTCGTCTATCTTTCCTGAAACCGTTTTGAAGCTCCCCTAGAATCTGCTTTCTCTCTGCCCATTCTTCCATTCTTCTTTTTACAATTTGCATAGCTAGTCTGTATATTACTGAAGTTACTGTGATTGGTCGGTATGATTTGATACTGTCTTTGTCTCCCTTGCCCTTATATAATAACCTCATCCTGCTCAATTTCCAGTCACTGGGTACCTCCCCTCCCATAAGTATCTGGTCAATTACCTGCCTTAGTTTCAATTTGCTTGTTTTGCCTAGAACTTTTATCAATCTCATTGGTATGCCGTCTGGACCTGTCGCAGTTCCAGCCGGAACCCTTGTTTCTGCTTTTTCCCACTCCCCAGTGGTCATTTCCTCTTCGTCACTATGATCCTCCTCTTGTGTTGTGTAGACGCTACCATTCCCTACGGCCTGATCTGATTCTAACTCCGAAAATGCTGCTTCGATTGTATGCCTAATGTATTCTCTTGCCTTTTCCCCCTCTACCTTTGTCCCTTCCTGTGTGGTTAGTGTCTGCTGGTACCCCTCGGTCTTTTTTCCCTGCGCACTGATGTGTTCCCAGAACCTTTTTGCCGCATTCCTATCCTTCTGGTTTATCTCTATCATCCACTGGACCCCTGCCCTCCCAATTTTGGCCTGTATTAATGCTGATGCCTCCCGCTTTCTTTCCTGAAATTCCTCCCATTTTGATGCGACTTCGGCTAGTGTGGCCCCCTTTTTCTTTGCCCATCTGTGTTCTTTAGATGCCGCTTGGCGTCTCGATATTGCTGCCTTAACCTCTTTATCCCACCAGCTTTTGAGCTTGCGTTTTAGTTTTCTTCCTCCTTGTTTGATTCGATATTTCTCTAACTCTCTTTTGAAAACACTAATTAAGTCTTCATATGTCCATTCTCTTTCAGGTTGCTTGGATACTATGTTCTCGATTCGCTTAGATACCTCCTGTAGTTGTTTATCATTTAAGTTATTTCTACCTTCTTGTTTTTGATTTTGCATTTCTGGTTTTACTGTGCCAAATCTGATCTTGATTCTCTTATGATCGCTCCCCAGACTTTTTGTGCCTTCCTCATCTATTTCCATACCTCCTAGTTTGTTGTATACCTTACGCGACATTAAACAGTAGTCAATAGTCGAGTGTGAGTTCTTTCTTTCCCATGTTATTTTTCCATCACATTTTACCTGAGCATTAACCAATACCAGATCAAGAGCTTCGCAGAACTCCTCTAACATCCTCCCTGTTGTATCTGTATGTCCATCGAAGTCTTCCAAATGTGCATTCATGTCCCCCAAGATAATTATTTCCTTGTTAGTGCCGATTTCCCTAACGTCTCCTGATATACATGTCAAGTGTTCTGCATTTTCCTCCCCTGCATCATTCCCTGTTTTTAGATACACAAAACCCAGGATTGTGTCTAAACCCCCAATATTGCCTTTGACCCACATGTGTTCCCTGCAACCTTCTCGTTCTCTTTCCCATTCCTGACCCTTAACTAACACCCCTAAACCCCCTCCCTTGCGTTCCCCATTGGCCCGGTTGCATCCCATCCAATGATATCCCGGTATGTATGGTGGTTCTTCCATATCCCTCAGATGTGTTTCTGCTAATCCATACACTCCAAAGTTTTCGCTCTCTAATTGCTCCTCAATCTCCTCCCACTTTATTCTGTTCCTGCCCTCCTGCATGTTTATGAACCCTATGTTAAGCTGTTTCTTTTTCCTAGCCCTGCGAGGCTTCCTCCCACCCTCCCAAACCTTCCCCTCTGTATCTACACCCCTGAGATATTAAGTCAATATTTCAGGGGTGGCCAGACTGACAGCCACGAAACTTCCAAGAACCGCGGGGGGGGGGGGGGGGGTTGTAAATAGCAATAAACGAAACTCGAACTGCTTTCAGTCTATCCGAGTCAAAAGGAGTCCAACTGTACGTAAGGCGGTAGCACAAGACTACCAAAGCGCAACCTGCCTTTCGATTTAAAACGCGATCCATTTCTCTTTTTGGCGACGAGCTCGTGTGACCGGCAGGGAGGGTGGGGGAGGGGGGAGGCTGGGGGGGGGGGGAGCCGCGAGCCGCACTGTTACATGGGAAGAGCCGCAGCTTGACCACCCCTGCAATATCTGAATGCCTTCTACACTTTGTTTATATGGGCAGTCAGCCCCCAGCTGGAGGAAGCTACGGATGCCCAAGGGTGCAGCGCCCTAATGCTTTGTGTCTCGTGTGTATTTTTTTTTTTGTGCTGGGTACGTTCAACATTATCTAGAAGTAACCGAAGCCTGTGCACTAGAATTTCTAAAGTGGGAAACGTTCTTTGGTTAGGTGTTTGGCATTTCGTGAAGCCCAGATAAAGGCGTGGCCGCGAGGCTCGACATTGATTGGTTGACGGGTGGGAGAGGAGGAGTGAGGTGCTTGGCGCTGGTTGGCTAACGGAGAGGTCGTGCGACCGAGCAAGTGCGGGCGAGGAGGAGCTCGACCACCAGTGCTCACCGACGGAAAGGAGCTCGCGAGTATGGAAGGCTCTGGAAGATCTCCAGGTTTATCAGCCCGATTAGCGGTAGTATCGCTTCATTCTAGGAGTAGCTATCCAGTCTGTACACGTGGTACGCGTTAAACACATATCTGATGAAGAGCGCCGTGAACGTAGACGAATGGCGTCCGGAAACTCGGAGTATCGCTAACCGTTTGGGATGCTGGAACGATTCTAGCGCACAATTGCCTAGAAATGTATCATAAATTGTTATGTCATCCCAGTGTGATCGAGCGAGGACACCGATTGGATACGAGTGCTGCGTCAGTGTTCGGCTGAGACTCGTGACCAATCAACGCGTCGAAGGACGGTCGGCGTCGGGCTCGGGTTCAACTGCTGAGTTTGGCGTCATCCGACTGCAATGACGTTTCATGGAAGGAAGAGTGGGGGCGTTCGGAGAATCTTCCTTATTCTAGACGGTGTTGGTTCGTCCGCGTATCAGTAACTTTTTTGAAGATGATATCGGTGTGTTGTCTAATACGAGTGAATGCAATAAATGTTGGGTATTTAGCTCCCAAGTCTATAGGTTATTTCAAGTTCAGTCTTCGAAGCACGGAAGCGTGTAAATTGATCACTGAAGTTTGTTTTAGCAAAGATATTTAAAAACGCGAGCGCGCGAGCGAGAGAGAGAGATAAACAAAACAACCATGCAACAGTAAGCATGGGAATGTCGGCGATCTTCCCAAAGCAAAGCTAAATAACTAAATCAGTCCCAATATCTGGGTGGTCTCATCCGTGGCTTTCGAGGGTTTTTGTTTCGAAGGTCATACACCGGACACGTAGCGGGTTACGTGGTCGCTCGTTCCTGCCGCAAGTTATCGCTGCTCAGTTTCTATATATATATATATATAGAAACTGAGCAGCGACGACTCTGCGGCAGAACTCAGGGATCCTGGGTTCGAGCCCCACCCCTGCCTGTTTCGATCTGGATGAGCATCGTACCGGCCTGCGGTCGTGTATCACTACTGCGTGGTGCACGTTAAAGACCCCAGGCTAGCGGTTGTACCGCACTGGCTAAATTGCTCATCTACAGCGAGTGACTCGTCGCAACTTTAAAATGGCTGACCAAATACACGCTGTATAAATATCCCCACAACCCTTTATATATATATATATATATATATATATATATATATATATATATATATATATATATATATATATATATATATATATATATATATATATATATATATATATATATTCCGGTGATAGTATTATCCACCGAGAGAAATAACGAGCGATTTGTAGGTTATGAACGTCAGGGACCCCTATTGACCAGCATTTAGCGAATATTCTTTCAAGGCATCGCTTAGTGTGGCATAAAATATCTAGAATGTGGTCAAGAGCCAAAAGCGTGTGTTTGCTGTGAAATTTTGAAAAGAGAACAATGGTTGTTCTTTTTTCTTTTTTTAGCTTTCTGATATTCGATGTTACCGGATGTTACGAAATAACTTACGATTCCATGGCCGGCTTGCCAGAAACAGCGTCTGAGCCTCTGAGGTGAGACTAGGGGAAAGAAAACACTGCCAAAGCCAGCGCACGAGCCGAGCGGGACTCAAACCCCGTCTCAAGACGCTCGACTGGCTAAATTGCTCATCTACAGCGAGTGACTCGTCGCAACTTTAAATGGCTGACCAACTACACGCTGTATAAATATCCCCACAACCCCAATTTTTTTACGCCCCAGCCTTTACAGTGATTTCTTTCACCCTGTCAGCTGAAACGCTGTTCTAGCAAGCCGCCCATGAGATCCTGCTCAACGTGAGCTCTCTAAGCGACCGGTGAACGTATTAGGAGTCTATTTTTCTAGTCCTGTTGTCTGATAATCGTCACCTTCTGCTTCCGGGTCTGAGAAAGTTCGCATTATTCCCTTATTTTTGCAATAATTTCTTTCTTATTCGAGAGGAGAAGATAAAAGGGAAGGAAGTGGAACGACGTTTTATATGAGTCGGTCCGAAATCCTTTGCCTTGAAATCTTCGCTGTCCAAATTTTCCCCTATCCAGGCTTGGAGCTCCACGTCCCGGAGCGCAAGTGCACGCAGCCTTTAAGTGGACGCTTCGCTTCTTATCGTGGACCGATGAGCCTTATATTGGCCAATCGTGAATAGATACGAAGTGCGGCCATTTTCACCCTGTCTAGGCGCGTCCGCCTCACGGCTGATTGTGCCAGAGATTAGGCCGCAGACGACGTTCGCTTCGTTTGCGTCTCAAGCCTCGTTATCTCAGGCCTTGACCTTCTTTATCGGGACTGCAGCGGCCAGAAGGACAAAGCGAAGCTCGGGCTCCGTGCCGAATGCGCCTGAAAATAAAAGTAATCGGAGTGGTTTTGGGGCAGGACGGGCCACTTCAGAAGGGTCTGCAGAAGGGTTCTAGGTGAAAGTCCCTTGATACTTTCTTTTGGAAGTAACGACGACCAACACGCATGCCGAGGCTCATTCCGCTGGAACAAATGAAGTCTTTCAGTTCATTCTTGTGCTGTGCGCCCCCATTCGCTTCCTAAAACCTGTATCGTCAGACAGTTGGCGCTTCAGAGAAGGACGTTATTTGTAGGAAGTAAAGTCCTTTGATCAGTGGCGTCACGAGGGTCAGCGGCACCCGGGGCGGTAGACCGCCGTGACACCCCCCCCCTCCCCGCCCCTCCCCCGCTCTCGTGTGGCCCGCCGCGACTCCCCCCCCCCCCCTCTCGTGGCCCGCTGTGACACCCCCCTGAGCGCTGCACCCGGGGCGGTCCGCCCCCCCCCCGCCCCCCCCCCCCCCCTTGTGACGCCACTGTCCTTGATAATTCCTTTATGCAAGTAACCACAACCAATACAAATGACAAAGCACATTCCGATGGAGCAAAATGACGGCATCCGGTCCAAACGTCAGCTGCGCGCCGCCATTCGCTTCCTAAAGCCTGCACCGTCACGTATCGGCGCTTCAAAGAATGTCGCTACTTGTAGGAAGCTCTTCTCTAGGGACTTTACTAGGAAGCACGAAGGTGCACCTCTTATCAAGAAACTTTAACTTTAGTTTTATACTTCATTAGCAATCGAGGGCAAGAACATATATACTAAAAGCGAAAGTCACTGGGCCTTAGCGGTGATAGAACACGAACAGAGAGAAAAAAAGCGCCATCTGTCGTACGCAACGGCAACCAGCCGCCATGCTGCAGGGTAGTGGGGCGTCGTTGCATACGCTGCATATGCCGTAGACGTGACCGCGTGCCACGTCAGTTCCATTGCCCACGATGCTAACGTACAGTACCGTGGCGTATACCCCTCTAAGCGGAGTGGGTACGTATTCGTAAATGTACTCGTTATCGGTTGACGGGCGTCGGTCCGGTGGGAATATTCAGCGGCTTAACCGCGCGGACGTGTGCCTGCTCAAGTGCAAGAACGGAACACGAGCCGTTCCCACCCAACGCTCCTTGGACGTTTGAGTCGGGTGTTTTTAATCTCACTTTGTTGCTTTTGGGGGCAGAATCTTTAAGTTTTAGCTACTTATTTCAAGAAATCAAAGCGTCAAGATGTCATGTTGCTCGTAGTATACCGCTTGTGGACATGACAGTTTCGCGAGGGCGTAGCTTCACGTTTGCGCGAGCTCGCGGTGCTTCCAACTTGCGCGTGTAAATTATGTGTTAGGTACGCACGAAGCCACACGATCTAACGCATTAATGCCCCTACGTATAGTTGCGCTCGAGAGCGTTTGAGTGCGTTTGACTGCGTTGCGGCTGCGAGAAACCAGGACATCCCTGCTCCTTATGTTGCGTGCCAAGCTATTCCTTCAATTGAATTCGACGCTTCATAGGGGCACATTTTTAATATGTCACTCAGTTCAGGCGTTTTCCCTTCGCTCTGGAAAAAAAGCAGTTGTTTTTCCTATCTTAAAAGGCGGTGACGCATCTATAGTTGCGAACTACCGTCCAGTTTCCCTGCTTTGTGGTTTTTCCAAGGTTTTGAGATTGTTGTGCATAGCAGGATGACTTTCTATTTCCGTCAAAAATTAACGCCCTTGCAGCACGGTTTTTTAAAAGGTATGTCGGTGGAAACAAATTTGTGTACCTTTTTAGATTACTGTGTGCCGTTTGTTTTAAATAGAGAACAAGTAGATGCAATATACTTTGATTTGTCAAAAGCCTTTGATAAAATGAGTCACGTGTTGCTTTTGTCCAAGTTACATCTGTATGGTGTCTGTCCAGAATTGTGTAACTGGTTTTAGGAGTTATTTGTCTTTTCGATCTAATAGTGTTCTGGTCGCTGACAGTTATTCCAAAGAGTTTTTTTCAATATCAGGCGTATACCCAGGGATCAATTTTGGGTCCTCTACTGTTTTCAATTTTTATAAATGATATAGCGTCATGTGTAAAGAACGTTGAACTGCTTTTATTTGCTGACGACATCAAGTTGTTCAAGAGTGTTCACTGTTCTTTAGATTGTGATCTGATAC
This sequence comes from Ixodes ricinus, assembly GCA_037355805.1. Classification (NCBI taxonomy): domain Eukaryota; kingdom Metazoa; phylum Arthropoda; class Arachnida; order Ixodida; family Ixodidae; genus Ixodes; species Ixodes ricinus. The sequence goes on from JAZHYW010065973.1 coordinate 22,066, forward strand.
AACATGATGTGTCTAATATAGCACAGTGGTGTAAACAAAATCAGTTATTTCTTAATCCTTTAAAAACAAAAGTGATATCTTTGTGCAGACGCCGTGCGATCATAAATAACACTTATCATCTTGAGGAAATCCGATTGAACGAGTGTCAATTGTAAGGGATCTTGGTGTGTTCATTGACTGCGGATTAACTTTTAAAAATCATGTCTCTTTTGTTGTCAGCTCTGCAATGAAAGTTTTAGGAGTTATATCGCGTTTGACCAAGCATTTTAAAAAGCCCCATTGTTCAATACATCTTTTTCATTCCTTAGTGGTTTCAAGGCTTGAGTTTGCTTCTGTGATTTGGAATTCAATATCTGTAACACAGGCTTTGATCATAGAACGTGTGCAAAAAAGATTTGTTCGAATTGTTTATGATAGATGGATTGGACGACGCGTGTATTATGACTATGAATGCTTACTAAATAGATTTTCGCTGAAGCTTTTATCACACAGAAGAACAGTCCTTGACTTGGTATTCCTGCATAAGATCATTAATGGTGCCATTGATTCTTCATGGCTTATTAGTAAAATCAATTTCCATGTTCCTTTCCGCGCGACGAGACAGTTCACCTGTTTTGATATTTGCTCACCATGCCGTGTGTCACCTCTTTCTCGTTTACAGACATTATATAACAGCATTGTACCACCTCAAGTTGACATCACCACACCCCTGCCTACATTTCGCTGTCAGTTGGATCGAACTTTTGGTCACTTCATAGCGCGTCAGTGTATATGCATATCTATTTCTTTTTAATGAGTAGGATTATTGTTTAAGAGTTTCTATTGTACGAGTTGGTGTACCTAAGAGAAGGCCGCTCGGCCGTTTTAGGGCACCCGAAAAATAAAGATTATTATTATTATTATATGTGCCGGTTCTCGGCTTTCGTTTTTCGACGCAACGCAGTCAAACACACTCAAAAGCAGCTGTGCGTAGGGGCTTTGCCTGTAGCGCATACACACCTGTGCAGCGCATGCTTTATGCAAAGCAACATGGACGCGCTTGCAGCTTCTGCTTCACAACAAACCTTCTGCTACGACTGCAGGGTGTTTCAATATAAAGTTAATTTCAACTCTAAAATTTCCCGCAAAAATCAGGCACTCGGCGTACCAGGTAGAAACTTACATTGAATGCGTCTTTCAAAGGTTAAATGTGCGCATTGAAATTTTAAAAATTAATTCCACGTACAAAAAAAAAGTCCCTAAAAAGTCTGTTTTTTTTAATCTTTGATTTTTTTTATTAGTACTTGAAGTAGGGACTTGAATTTTTATTGTGTAAATGAGAAGTAAAATACGCATTCGAGGCAAGTATTAACTTTATCCGCTCAGTCGCTGATTTTTTACGGGCCATTAATTGTAGCTTGTAGCTTTATTTTGAGTCACTCAAGAATAAGCGGCTCAACATATCAGCTTCAAACTTACCTCGAATACGTATTTTACTAGTCCCACTTACACAACTTACCTCGAATGCGTACTTTACTGGTACCACTGACACATTAAAATTTCAAGTCTCTACTTCAAGTATGATAAAAGAAAATATAAAAAACTGACCCATTTAAAAGCACAGGCTTTTTCTTTGTATTTGAAACTGGGACTTAAAATTTTAATGCCTAAATGCGACCAGTAAAATACTTATTCGAGGTAAGTTTCTACTTGATATGTCGAGTCTCTGATTTTGGCAGGCGATTTTTAGATTCAAAACTTTAGATTCAAACTTAAATTTTTAAACACCCTGTAGAGAGGTTTTACTTGTTTTTGGATTATTTATTGTACACGATGTTGTCGTACATGAAACCCGTGACGGCCATGTACTAACGATGGCTCGTGTGGGTCTACGTATTTGAACGCGAAGAAGAAATGTGCAGTGGAGAAATTTGGGAGGGCCGGGGAGAGTGGGAGCGGATTTCCGGCTCTTAAAATGATGCAAGGCATCGAAACGCAAAAGTCGCCTGATCCCGCTCAAATCGCCCAGCTCAGCCAGAGTGGTACTTGCAGTTAAATAACACTTAATTTTGTATTTGCAGATTTCATTCCACAGGGTCCCAAAAAACCCGGAGAACTACAAAAGATGGATCGCCCCAAAACGAGTAAGTTGTAGCTTCTGTCGAAGGAGCGCTCTGACTCCGATCGGCTCTTGTAGAGTTGGGAAATGTCGTTTACTCAACCCGTGATATGGAAAGCGCTACCCGCAGCCATACAGAGGCGAAGGGATCGAGGAAACGCAAGAACGCCACAGTGTGAAACAACTGTACCAGCCGCAACGGAGTCCTTCACCATGGCGTCGGCCGCCCGATGTTGTTGGACTCGTTCGGCGGATTTTCGCTGTTGCCAGATTTGTTGAAATGGGTCTCCGATGACTCCGATTACAATACCCGATAGTCCGCCGACACATTTGCGCAAGCATCGCATCGTTATCGGGTATTGTTAACATACGTATCGAAAAGGTCCACTAGAACTCCCTATGAGGAGAGCAAGTCAGTCTACAGTGACGTCAGGACGACGCCGAATACTGATTGGCTTTGATTGAAAGGATATAGTGGGTAGACCTCAAAGCTAGGTGCCCTGAGGTCTACCCACTGTTTTTTTTTTCAATCAGCCAATGAGAGCTCGGCGTTGTTCTGACGTCACCACAACTCCTGCGCAGGAAGCAGACGACTTGCTGTCCGCATTGCCTGTGTGAGTCCCTCGGCTGCTGAACCATAGAGTAATATAGGGATGGGTAAAGAGGCTACTGCAGCCTTACCACGGCCCAGCTGTTAAGATTAAAAAAAAACACCTAAAAAGAAAAAAAACTAGTTTTTTATTAAACAGTCTGATTGGGACACGCGTGATAAAAAATTAATTTTACGCGAAAAATACAAAAAAAAAGTTTAGATCAATACGGAATGCGCGAGACGCGATTTGGTCGGTAGTCACCTCCTTTCCACTTGTCTTCCCTGTCGGCATTTCGGGCGCGTGGAGGAGAGGTGGATCGGCTTGGCCATTACGTTGAGGTGGAGAGAGTATATGACCATCTCGTTGAGGTGGAAAGAGTGTATGACTATTCTGTGACGTCATGGACTTTGCGCGCAGAATTTAAAATAAATCTCGCGCCATCAATATTGCTAAAAATATTGTTTTTTTCCGCCCGCGTAAAATTAATTTTTTGACACACGTGTCCCGACCAGACTGTTTAATTTTTTTTTCCTTTCATGGGCCCTTTAAAGGCCGACGTACACTTCGCACTTTCCACTTTTGACCGCCCCCACCACGTTATATCCTCTCCACTTTTTACCTCGCCCCAACTTGGCTCCCCTCGCAGCTTAGGCGAGGGGGAGCAGTGAGAAGATGATGATCTTCCCTGCAGAAAACCGAGGTAGTATACGTCGGCCTACGCAGTCGACGCTGCGAGCTGATGGGACCAATCGGAGACAGCGTCAAAAGCGCACCATCATGGTGTTGGTCGTCATGTCCCTGTACATGTTCTATCATCGCCGAGCCAATCACAAACAGAAAAGGCCGAATGACCTGCGTTTTTGACGTGGCATGATTGTTTCCATTACCTCGTAGCGTCGGTGGCGTCGGTTGCTCAGTGCTGCCTAATATATACGCCCGTCATACGTGTGCCATAAAGAAATAGTTCAACTTTAATTTACATGTTTCTAAAATTATTAGTATAGCTTCGAACGTCTTCAAAAATGTGACAACGACTGGGGCTTTGGCAGCACGCGCGACTTGGCAGCCGCCGTACGGCAGCCAAGCTGGCGGGGGCGGATGCGGCGTGCTGTTGCTGTCGTCGTGTGGATTTCTCGTACTTTCTCTGAGGCAAAGGTGAGACGGTTTAAGCGCAACCACGTGGAGAGTGTTTCAAGAGTATCTTGAGGGTCTGCTCCGTCGCTGAAAAGGTTTTTCTCTTTCCCATAAGTTGGAGCGAGCTGACGCTACAAACACGATCGCGCACGTTGTCTTAAACGACGCTTTCACTTTACGAGTGTGCGTGCATTGCAGGCTCATTGAAGCCCGATTCACAGGGTGCAATTTCGCTTGCTAATTCGCAGCTGCGACGTCGGGCACAGCAGTTTTCCCCAGGCATGGGCTGATACAAAAAAAGGGGGGGGGGGACTACCGCTCTTTCTCCGTTTATTTAAGACCCCCCCCAGACTTTTTCTTAACGAAAAATCGGCATACACCAGCTTTTTTTTAGGGAGAAATGATTAGTTTCTTGATGACATCACAAATATTAGGTAAACAAAAACAGACCTGGGCAACGTTTCGCCAGTCATAGCGTCTTCCTGCAAACTGCCCCCTCCCCCCCCCCCCCCCAAAAAAAAAAAAAATTGACTTATAAGACCGCCTTTGCCCCTCAGCTTTTCTTCTTTTTTTTCGCACGAGCAATGTCGCAACTGCAAAATCGCAACGAAGCCTGATTCGCATGGTACGATTTTACTTGCGATTCCGCAATTGCGACGTCGCTCGTGCAGAAAAAAAAAGAGAAAAAAACGTTGTAGAAGTTGCGTTGCTTACCCCCGCACTTGCGAAATCGCGAGTGAAACCCCACCATGTGAATCGGCCTTAAATTTGCACCTCGCAATTCGCTCGCACTTACGGTGAAATGGAGTATATACGGTTCTACGAGCGCCTGCAGAACCGCTTTTTTTGTTACGGTTGTCTTTGTGGCCAGAATAAATATTTGTGCATTACTCAATTCTCTTGCTCGGTTTTTCCCTCTCTTTATTTTTTTTTGGTCGTGCGAAGCGGTTTTTTATCATGTATAATGCATGCATATTGTACACGGTTCCCTGTATGCTGGGTGGACGCAAGCTACCCCTAATACGAGTGGAATTACTGATAGTAGTTATCCACCCGTTCCTATAGCAGCCTTTTATGTCTCTAGCCATGCATGTAGCGAACGGAAGCGCCTAAAAGGGAAGCCGAGACCTACTTCACAACAGCCGCTAGGTGCCCTGACAGTCGAGTGAGTCACTGGGGACTATGGGAGTGGCGACTCTTTACGCTACACCATATTACTCTATGGCTGCTGTTCATCTCAAATCCACGACTGCAATAAAATAAACATATTGACATCACAAAAGAAAAAAAAGTGTTGGCTCAGAGAATTTACCAGGCATGAATCAAAGTTCATATTTGCCATTTTCACACAGGGAAGAAGACTTCCGCGAATGGTAGATCTGCTGATGACAATATGCAAGACTTATGAGTTATGACACAGGACACAAAACTCGATATTCATGAGAACGCCAAGAATTTTTATCATAGTTACAGATACATGAAGCAGGGAACTACGAATAGTAATGCTGGGGATGACAATGTACAATAAATATTACGGCGAGAGATCCCGCGCTTCGATGCAGTTTTTCTCATTGTTTCTGATATCTTCGTTTGCGCATTTATTGCGCGTCGCAACGCAATTTTTTTTTTTTTTTACGCGCGTTTATTTTGGTTTTTGTAACAGGGGGCCGCGGGCCAGCCGGAGTGACTCTGTAGGCGCAGGCAGGGGTTTGCAGACCCTTGTCCTAGCACCAAAGCATAGATTCTAATTTAAAGGACTCCCTAGGAGATCCGAAATTCTCTGGCGCCTTGAAGGTGCCCGTGGGTCCCTCGGTGCACTACGAAAGCCCACACGTATACGCCCCACTCCTGTTGCTCTGCATAAAACAGGACCTTGCAGCACCCACCTTGCAGCTAGGGGCGAAATTTCTGGCCATCTCGGAGTAATCATCTACAAAACAAAAAGCGTTCTAACGCGATTGCGTCCTAAGAAAAATTTAACATTATTAAAGTGTTTAAACGCATGCCGCTATAAAAACAAAAACTATACGTATATATATATAAAATCAGAATCGAAACGCTGTGTTGTAGAAGTGCGGGCGAATAAAAGTAAAGAGTGGGATGTCTTTTTTTTTCTTCATCATTTGAATGTATTTTCTTTTTGCAAAGCGTGTAGCGCTTTCCGTGGCATGGAGAGGTATGCTGGGAACTGGCTGTATAGAACAGGTAGTGGCAGACGACGGTCCATGGAGACGGACGAGGTAACATGCTCAACTGCACGTGCCAAACTGCGCTACCGTCTCTCTCTCTCTCTCTCTCTCTCTCGTGTCACGCGGTAGAGGCCTCTGGGACAAGTTAAGAGCGTACAGGGTGTTAACATAATTCGTTGCGCGCGCTACGCAAGTGGTCTTTTGAGATTTTTTTTTCAAGGTGAATTTTTATCACATTTTGCTTCCATTCTTTTTGACCGTCAAAGCGAATCTGAAGCTTGAGTTTGTCTCTCCTGACTCATAAGTTTGCTCTAAATAATTTCACTACGAAAAACAAAAAAATGTTGTCGGTGATTTTTCCTAATTATCTGGAACCCTGCAGAGTGACTCCAGTAAGGTAATAGGGCTGCTTCTACCGACGTTCAGAACAAAGCACTAAAAAAGTGTTTACTCTGAGTTCAGCTTGACTTACTGCCAACACCCGCATTTCAAAAACGAGGCTGTTAAGCAAAAGGGGCAATTTTCGCTCTTTTGCTAACTCCAGCATGCATGGTGCCAATGTTATCCATACTTGTACCTATACTCAACTCAGGATACTGTATTTCAAATACTTTTGGTAATATTTTTGACATCTTGCAAATACATTTCGTCTAGAGTATTTGCTACTCTATCTTAATTACCTTTCTCACTATCTTGTACTCAGTATATCTCAAATACCTTTTGCAACCTTGAAAATTTTGAAAAAACAAACAAAATTGTCGCCGGAACAATTTACGGAACTAGGGATCGTCTAACTCCAGGGGCAAGCTGAACCGATTGCCAACTTGGAGCCAAGTGACCGAACACAGAACAGGAAACAAGGCACGAGCAAAACGCAGTCTCCAAATGCCAACAAAAGACGAAATGGATAGCCCCAAGTACGCCCGCCTCTATGAATCCTTTTGTCCACTTATTGTTTGTTCTATAGTTGTCTTTGAACGGCACGCCTCGCTTGGAGCGAGCAAACTGCTGGTAACGTCATCCGGATTTTACACTCCGACCCCACATTTTGTCTGAAGCTAGAGTGGGTCTGCCAGGGCAGGATCGTGACGCCAATGCTCGGTCCGATCACAATGAGCCATTTTCAGAATAGCTGTTCAGGAGGTATCAAAATGCGCAAATACGTTTTCATGCGGTCGCAGGCACTCCTCGGCCAAGGAATCAATAACTCGTTTCTACCTCAAGCAAAGGACGTTTTGCGCATTGTTTATGCGCAGCGCGAAGTAGTTCTTCTAAGATTTGGTTGTCGGGGGAAGAAGCGATGCTTTCGGCGTTTGAAGCGTGTACGTGTTGATAAGACAACACCTGTCTAATCTAAAAGGGAAGTACATATATCTTAGTTGTTTTCATAAAGGGGGAAATTAGTAACGCTCCGCGGGGAGCCGGACTGCTTTTTTTTTTTTTTACTACGGGTCTTGAGGTGAAAACGAATCCTTCTGGTGCAGTGGGGGCAGGAGAAGCAGGTTTAGAAGCGGTTTCGTGAACACTCTCCTGCGAAGGTACAGGTGCCTTGCTTAATTTTGACTGGGGGAACGCAGTATATACTCGCTCTTGGTTGTTGATTAGCGACAGGTGCTGCTGTCCCCGGGTCGATGTTTCTCTTGAGCGTGCACGTGTGTCGTTCACTCGCGTATTCATCCACAAGTCTGGCTACCTGATGATCTTCTAGTTTGGTTCTTAAGCCGGGGTTCACACCGCTCATACATGATAACAAAGTACAGCCTGCAATCACGAGTCATCGCAAGGTCCGTGGTTCGAATGCGACGTGCCAAGTTTTCTCCTTGAACTCATTTGCCATGCGGCATTCGAAGTACGGATCTCGCGGTGACTCGCCTTCGAATCTCTATGCAGACTGTCTTTTGACCCCGGCTTTAGGGATATGCAATGCCGGACTGCGTGTCAAGTCCCCCCCGAATCACGGCGAGGCATATTACGAACTTATTGCGGGATGCGTCACGAAGCGAGCCTGCAGCCGCCAAACTAAACCGCGGCAGGTGCCATGTCTACGATATACGCGAGTCACGTTTGTTCCTAAAATATTTCGGCAAGTGTTATTTCAATTATTTCGAAGTAAACTTGGATCGCAGCAGGTAAGCCATAAAGATCGCGGCAAAATGTGATTTTCAGCGAAGTCATCACAAATATAGAGCACTCCTTTCTAGCTTTTATTCTTATATTACCCGCTTGCAACCATATACTTGCCAAGTATATCTTGGAAGGTAATTCAATTACTCTAACGAAGTATTTGTACTCTACTCAAGATAGTTGGTACTAAAAGTAAATCTAATATACTACTCTAAATACATTTTCAAATGAGTATTTAGTATATTATCTTAAATACTTTTGTTGACTTTTTGGCACAACACTGATGTTATCGCGCTCCCCAATTTTATTTATGTATTCATTTTTTGTGCTCGGGGAAGTGCACTCAAAACTTAAATTCGACTGCTACAGGTGCTTCGATGAAGGCGAAACTAGGATCCGTTTAACACCAGACTATGTGATGTAAAGGCCGTACGGGGAAGGCGCCGACTCAGCGTTCTACAGTTGCTTACGGTCATTCTGTTCGTTATCGTTAGTTTAGAATGAATGAATACATTCGGATGTATAGTCTTCACTTGATGCGTAAATAAAGGCATGTATGTCAGTATTTGTTTTTTTAGCGTCCATTTATCACTGCAGTGAAGCGGCACGGCACACCAATACCAATTCAAATTAGGTGTTGTGGTTTTCAAGCATAACTACGCCCATGTGTGGTCTTCTACGTATGTTTGATATATTCATGGCTGGATTATTCGGGGTTTCAAGGGTTCAAATAAACTGGGACCTCACCCCTGACAGGCAGAAAATAATGGTGGCATTCGAATATTTTGCCCGCGCAAAGCAAACGAGTTTCATGTTATTAAGCGATTACAGTACTTAACGATATGAATGGAATTATTGAGTGCTACATACGCTTTTAACAACTTGTTGCCGATTAGAACCGATGTCACTCGAGCATATACGCTTTCCGAGACCCGGCGGGCTGTGGGATGGCCGGCTGTGCACGTGGTCACTTCGACTTACGGACGGAGGCAAACACGCGGCTATCGATGGGACCGGGCCAGTGCGCTGCGACGGGAATCTCCGCAATCCAGGGTAAAATGACCAGACCGTCAATGAAACGTCCGATCTGTCAGTAGGGGAAAACCGTTCAACACATCGGCTCCTCGTGAACCAGCAATGTGGTGTGTCTACCCGGGCTAGGCCGGAACCTGATTGGAAGTATATGAGAATCCTTGCAACGCACTCATTCTTTGTCGTGTGAGCGGCCATTGAATTCGGGGCATCAATTGCTCGTCTTTTTCCTATACAAATAAGATAAGCGTAAATAGGACAAGGAGAAGGGTGTATGCAGGATAAGAGCTAATTTTCAACTACACTTATGCCTCGTTAGTACTATGGACACCC
>JAZHYW010065974.1:0-24286 GCA_037355805.1 Ixodes ricinus
AATGGACCTTTTTCACATACCGACGGCACCAGGCGGTGGCTGCACGAACTAAAAATCGAGGAAGGGACCTACCTGCGCTACCAATCGATAATGGGAGCTATGCTACCAGTTTCTTCGTTCTCTGAGCAGCGGGGCGTGCCCAACGCGCCGCACAAGTGGGGCATCCGTGGCGTCCACTTAAACGTCGTGTTATTCTTTCCGTCCGCTTTCTTTTTTGCGTAACACAATTATATGTATGCTGCAATTACGTTTGCTACTCGCTGATCTATAGCCTCCTTCCGAATTTCCTCGATTTTAGGTGCCAATTTCCGCCGCTTGGCATCGGGCGCTCGCGCGTGCGCAGAACGCTTCTCGAAAAGGTCCATTCAGATACACACAGAAATCAGGGCACCCCTTTACCTGCCGATCGCATTGTACGCCAAGAAGCTGGTAGAAAGGACTGCGCCTCGAGCCCTGGTATTTCTAGACAATACAAGGAAACATCAACGGCCGGGTCATCGGACACCTTGCAGTGTGTAATCACATCTCGAAACTACGCCGAAATGCCGGACAGGTGGAAAGCTCGGACACATACGCCAGCGACCAGCCTACGTACTGACAGCCCCTGTGACTAAATTTCAGAACGTGAAAGGGCAGCGTTTAGACCTGTAGCAGACGATACCGTTGATACACCCGTAGCAGACGAAATACTCGGCGAGCTCGGGCGGCGCCGACGACCAGCGGCGCAGCGGAGTGATACAAAAGTGCAGGCGAGATCGCGCGACCTATTGCCGGCGTGTGATTGGCTCCGGCCACACGTAGCTTTGACTACGCTCGGACGGAAGCTGAAGCGAAGTAGTTTCCCCAGGATCGTGTCCCCCGCAAAAAAATGTCAACAAAATGTTTAGCTGGGCTTGTTGGTTCATGACTGGAAATGAGCGCCAAAGGAGCGGGGAGAGGTGAAAGTGGACGACAACACGGGCGCAAAATGTCGACACAAAACTCTGGACAGCTACCGCCATCTATGAGCGACGGCAGCAACCAGACAATCGGCTTGCCGGCCTTGCTCACAGAATGGCGACAACCTTTCCAGCTTTTCTACATTTTCACCAGGGTGGAAAGGCTGAATTTCTCTAGGCGTCGTCCTTGAGGTTGTCCACGAGGTCGTCCTAAAGTCATTCTTGAGGTCGTCCCAGAAATCGTCTTTGAGGTCGTTCATAAACATTGTTTTCGAAATCGTTCTAGAAGTCGTCCTAGACGGCTCGTTTCTGAGTGTCGTCCCTGAGGTTGTCTAGATGCCGTCCCTGAGGTCGTTCTTTATGCATCGTCCTCGAGGTCGTCTTAGATGTCGTCCTTGAGGTCGTCCTAGACATTGTCCTTGAGGTCGTCCTAGACGTCGTCCTTGAGGTCGTCCAAGAAGTCGTCCTTGAGGTCGTCCAAGAAGTCGTCCTTGAGGTCGTCTGACCATAGTACAGCTTTGCTGGTCTTCCTTCTTCACCAGAGTGGAAAGGCTGAGTTTTTGTTTTCAAGTTATCTGGCCATTGAAGCGGCTGAGGCGAATGCTTGCATTTCTCGCACCTGTCGGGGTTCGCATGTTCGACTGCTGGCTATTTTTGACGTGGAACTGTCTTTCTCCACGCTTGGAAGGGGGTGCAAAGTTTGGAGACCAATGCCACGAAAACTAAGTCACGAAGTGACGTCACACTGATAACACCGGCCTCCTAATGAGCAGTAGGTATTCACACTAGACCATTTAAGCTCACGTTCTCACACTCCATCATATTCGCACCCTCTTCGAAGGACCCGAGGACCTTGACGGTCCTAGAGGTCGTCCATGAGGTCGTCCTAGACGTCATCCTCTAGGACGTCATTTTCCACGTCGTTCTAGAGGTCTTCATGAAGATCGCCCTAGAGGTCGTCCCAGGCGTCGTCTTTGATGTCGTCCTCCACAACGTCGTCTTAGACATTGTCGTTGAGGTTGTCCTAGACGAATGTTATTGCAATTTATAGACGACCAACAATAATGGTTTCTGCAGCAATTTCTTATCTGCTGGCTTTCTCTTTCAACGCGACGTGCTACTGTCCGATTGAAACGGCAGCCGTGATTCCACAACTATGACTGCGTTAGTGCAACTTCTCGTGCTGCACGAAAAGAAAAAATGTTCCATCAGGGGTTAAATATTTGGTGAAGTAGGAAGCAAAAAGAAGAAAAAGAATATTTCCCTCAAGTTGGGTTTCTTCATGTAATCCCTCCCTTTAAGTTCGTGCCGGCGTCCAGACCGCGTAGTTACCGACGCCTCCCTCTCCTTTTTCCCCTAGATTATGGCCAATAAACGCATTATGAACTGATGATGAAGTTGGGTTCGTAGTAGAAGAGGAGGAAAAAGAAAATCAGTTGTTAGTCCACGGTGTGTATGGTCTTTTCTTTATGTGTATGTTTATTCTAGTACAGCTGGCCTTACTGAAGTAGTTGCTTTAAAATAAAGTATATCTATCTCTCTCTACCTGAAGTATGAACGAACTAAGCTTAACTTAAGCCTGTTACCGTTGCTTGGCTTTCGCTCAGCCAAATAGGCTTATAGTATGAGGTCCACTCAAATGAAAACACAATCGTGTTGAATCGTGTAAGAGTATTTAGAATATTTATCGATCACGCTGAACTTCCATCGTTTGAAGAACTTCCTTTGTGTGAGCGCCTTCTCTGCTTGGAGTTTGCTGGAAACACAGCCACTTTGATCCGAGGCAACCGATGATAGCGTTCGTGACATCACCAAGTACGCGACTCACAGAGGCACTGGTGAACACCAATGTTTCGTCGCTCCCGACGGTTCCCTGACTGCCAGCGGCGTTGAGCGTAGAGCTGCGAGGACTTGTTCGGCTGTCAGCACACGGGGCCCTTCGCGACGCCGTTGCAGCTTCCATGAAGCTGGTCGCACAGCCAGCGGAGTCACCTCTTTGGCCAGCCGGTATTCACCCACAAACCTCGCCTCGCTCGTCCGAAAGCATCCCGGTGATCTCTAAAAACTCGATCCGCTGGCGACCCCAACAGTAGATATGCATATGTTATGGTCGCCATCTTTTACGATGCAGATTGATCTCCAGCTTCGTCTCGACCCCTCAGTTAACTGCATCGTCAAAGTGCATCGTGACGACATTTTGACGTCACCGCCAACTGCATCATTTTACGAGCATAGCTCGAACTGCATAGGAAAAACTACATTTCAACGTCATGTCACGTGACCCGAGAGAATAGCCAATCAGCGCCCGATGCAGTTTTCTACATCATGTAGTTTGCGTTTCAGCATAGATAGACTGCTCAATTACAGTACTCAGTTTAGTTTCGGTTTTGAAGGCGGCCTAAATTCAATTCGTTTTGAGCAGGCTTGGCGCAGATTACCAATATTTTGGCTAAATGTAGCCGGATGTAGCCGGGTTAGCCCCTTGGTGCAGTTTGGCGCAATTGGCGCAGCAATCACATCACTGTTCACCTCTTTGTAGGAAACCAGATTAAGGAATTCATCCGGTATGAAATTAAATGTACACAGATTATAAAAGGTGATCAGTCTCTTTCTGTATCGAGTCTGTACTCGAGGCAAGAAAAACCTACCTGCGTTTCTGAAGGGTCTGCTTTCTACGGGCACTTCAACTCGGTTCGAGCAATAGTAATATGCTGTTAAAACCAAGTACTTGAATAACACATGCAACGGCACGATACCAAATACAGTATTTTTTGGGACTATACATGTTTAAAAGTTTAATAGAAGCGTGTGGACTATAAAGGAATTTTGTTTTCCAAGATTGTTCGTTATGACCAGATGTGGCAGGTCTTGTGTATGAAAGTGATGATTTATGTATAATACAAGCTTCTTTGTGAGCTAAGAAAGCAGACATTTGTCAAGGTGTGCCGTCTATGAGAAGATTTTCGCATCGACTAAGCACCAGATGAAGACTATGTACAGCGTGCGGACAATGCACTGGGTGCGGACCATCTAAGCAAAAACTAGTTTTTGACCCAAACATGCCCCTGCGGACTATACACCGGGTGAGGACTATAGCCCGGAAAATACGGTAGTACTCCAAAATGGTTAAAAAGTGCAACAGGACAACAGACAGAAAGTAAGACAGACACAGCGCTAGTAGCGCTGTATTTACTCGACTTCAGTCGAGTAAATACTTTGGTTTCCCAAAGACCGTACAAACAACTTTTCCATGTACTGAATTCCACCACGATTTTCGCACGTGTTCCCACCCTAAGTCATCTGGCGCGAGGTTAGTTTTCACCGCTCCCGTCTTGGCGATGAATGGTCTAGCCATTCATCTGCAAGGAATAGGGAGTTTCAGTAGATTGTTCCGTTGTCGGAATCATATCGTAATCGGAACAATCTACTAAAACTTCCTATTCTAAAATTCTCAGCTCCAACCCCAAGAGACAGATTCACAGAGTGCAACGCCCAAGAAAGAAAGAAGAGGCCGAGCAAAAAGAAGAATGTTGCATTTAATCGCCATTTTCGTGCTCCAATCACCCGTAGAAAAAATTGCGCTATTCTTTTTAATAGACAGCACGTCCTGCTTGCTCGTAGCTCCCAACTGGCAGCCGTGCTTGGCTCGGGCTGCCACAGCAGATGACTCTCTCGACATGAGATGGATGAATCGCACCGACCGGCAACCTATTCCCGGTGCACCAGCACAAAGAGACCCAGGCAGCCCAGAACAAGGAACTGCAACCAAGGAGACACAAAACTCCCTTTTCACACCACCCGAGCAGAGGGGAGTAGATTCCCGGGTGTAATCTCCAGCATTCCAAATGAAACACGAAGGTAATTGAGGCCCAAATAAGGAGCCTCCTGGTCACTGACATTTTGCTAAGAGACTTAGCATGTGGAGAAGCTGTCTTTGAAAGGGGTAGTAAAAAAAAAATATAAAGTTTCCAAATTGTAATTTCTTAGTCTCATACCATTTGCAAAGTATTTCGGCAAAATAATGTGTCAATAGTCGACTATTCAAGTTAAAAAAAAATGTGTAGCTTGAGAGACCATGCAACAGAAATGGTCCCTACCAGACAAATTATGTCCCATTATGTTAATGAGTATAAAGTGTAACACAGAAACAAAATTGTATGTCATGTAAGTTTGCACTCGTAACTATGCATTTTCTGCGTAAAAAAAAAGAGGAATGAGAAGACCGTTTCGTAAATGCGTACACCTTCGTGTATCGAGGCAGCATATACGATGAGTTACAACTGAGATCCACTCCATAATGAATTAGTGTTGTTTTGGTCATGATTTCAAACAAGGGAGTTATGCGCACCAATTTTTAGGAGGCGTAAAAATGGCAGTCTACGATTGATTTGAAACATACCGTACTTATTCGATTATAAGACGGACACGATTATAAGACAAAGACCCACTTCAGAACATCGCAAAAAAAAAAAATAACAATCACGCATATAAGGCGAACGGTGGGCTTACCTTTATTTACTAAAAATTACTTAACACAGTTCACAAAAACGAACAGAAAGTTATCAGTCACTATCGCCGTCACTATCGTCACTTTCTCCGGATGCCTCCTTGTCGCTGCTCAGCAGCCACACGTCGTCGTCCTCGCTCCCGTTCATCGCGTTTGAAATGCAGCATTTTCGAAAGGAGGCCAACACCATCTGCTAGGGAATGGCAGCCCACGCATCGGCAACCCACTGCGCCAGAGTCGCGAGGCTCGCGCGTTTCAGACGTCCGGTCGGCGTCAGAGACACTGCAGCGTTGGAGCTGCTCATCCACTCTTGGTACAGCCGTCGTACATGGTCTTTGAACGGTTTGTTCAAGCAAACATCCAACGGCTGTAACTGGCTTGTCATACCGCCTGGAATGACGACCAACTCTGTGCGAACGTCCTTCAGCTTCGTTTTTACCGGGTGAGTCAGGTGGCCCCTAAACGCATCCAAAACAAGCATGGACGGAAGGTTCATCAGGCTTCCTGGCCGTCTGCACCAGACATTTTTATCCAGTCGAGCATGAGCTCTTCGGTCATCCAGCCTTTTTCATTGCACCGTATGACGACGGACTTCGGAAATGGCTCATTCTTGGGAATAGTCTTTCTCTTAAAGATAATGAACGGGGGAAGCTTCCTCCCGTCCGCCGTGCAGGCAAGCATCACTGTCGCACGGCTCTTCTCGTGCCCCGTCGTGCGAATGCGCACTTCCTTCGCACCCTTCTTGTCCACTGAATAATTCGAGGGCATATCGAAGTAAATGGGGGTTTCATCCGCATTCCCCATTTGCCCGAGAAGAAATGGCGTTTTCTTTCTCAATGCGATGATGTACCGCTGATAGGACAGCAGCTTTTCTTCATAGTCGTCAGGAAGCTTTTGCGCAACCGATGTCCGGCGGCGCAGAGAAAAGCCAGCTCGCTTCATAAATTTCTGCGTCCATCCTCTGCTCACTTTGAAGACTGCCCGTGACAGACCTTCTTCGTTGGCGATTTCTCGGGCTTTGATCTGCAGGATCTCCATTGAAACGAGCAGATGCTGTGCTCTTCTTTCTTTTACAAACGCAGCGAGTTTCTGCTCAACTACTGGGAACCTGCCTTGCCGTGGTCCCCGGAAAGCCTTGCGCGTGCCCGCTGTTAGGAATAGAGCATCCTTCTGGGCTCGCCACTTTCGGATATTACTTTCGTGAACGTCGAGCTGGCGACCCGCAGCACAATTTCCAACACTTTCGGCGAGCACGATCGCCTTTCTCTTGAAGGCGGCGTCGTACTGCACGCGGTGCTGCTTCTGTCGCGGCATCTCTGGTGACGCTCCAAGCCGAGGAATCGTCATAAGGTCGATTCCAGCGAAGTTCAGCAATTTAGCACGAAACAAGAGACAAACGTTGGAAACGTGACCCGGAACAAAGGAGCAAGGCAGCAAGAGCAGCAAGAGATGGATGGGTGGATGGAGATAGAACCCTCGCCCAGAGCCGTATATGTAGAGAGTTTGGTCAATGGGAGGCGCGGGCAGAGCCAGGGCGTGCGGCAGACTCGGAAAGAGGGCTTGGCATGCTCTCTTGACCAACCAGAAGCCGAAAAGAATCCCCTAGCGGTGGTAGCGAGAAACAGCTCTGATCAAAGGTCTATGTTCGTAAATGGTTTTAATAAGCGCGTAAGAGTGAAGCGTAGTAACTCTTGTGGTTGAAAATAGGGTGCACGTGTGTCGCCAGCACAACTCTGTTTTGCTCGGACAGAGTGTGACCACTCGGACGGCAGATTCCCGGCCCTCGGCGCTTGGCGTACGGATTATGTCGATCGTTCCGCTTGTCGCACTCTTCCACCATCAATTTGGATGAGCGTGATTGAAACATCACGTGTACCATATTTTCAGTCATCGAGAGTTACTCCAATGCAGTTATCAGGTTTGTTTCTCGCGACCACCGCCAGGGTATTATTTCCGGCTTCTGGTTGGTCACATTCGAATTTCTGAAGACGCCCTGGGACACGCCCAGCCCGCTTTCGGCCAATGGCGCCTCCGCATTTGTCTCCTATACTTCCCAACGAATGGCCAAACTCTCTACATATACGGCTCTGCCCTCGCCTAGCTCCCGTATGGACGAAAAAGAAAGCCGTTGTAGCGGGCGGCAGCTCGCGCCACCTAGCGACAACTTTTACACCTGAAACACGTTCAGATTTGATTGCCATGAAAAAAATTCGAATATAAGACGGGGGTTGACTTTTACTAGTGATTTTCTCTAAAAAAGCTCGTCTTATAATCGAATAAATACGGTACGAGATATTGCCCTACCGACCCACTGCGTCTTCCTTTTTATGGTTTGTGTTGGAGATTACGCATCTCGAGTCCCAATTGCCGTTGCCGACTGCCGTTACCTCTTGGTCATGCTGCGTACTGCTCGCGCTGGTCTTGCAGACCACGGAATGTGAACTCTGGCCTGCTGCGGGCCATGTGAGAATCGGCCTTACTCTGCTGGCAAGGCATCCCGAATGGTCAGCTTCGGTCGCACCTTCAGCTTCTACTGCGTTCACCCTTAGGCTGAGACGGTGCAAGCTACGTCCTCTTTGGAGCAGTCGTACGTCTCTCCTTTGCCACGCCTACGCCCATGCCCAGAGAGGCAATGAAAGGTCCGGTTGGCACTTAGCTCCCACCCTAGTAGTTTCAGCTTAGGGGTCAACTATGTGCGGTCACTGACAGGTTAATTAACCACCCAGTACGTGCACCACCTTCAGCATGCGCTTGCTGCCATCCGCCAAGCTTCAGCAGCGTGTGGGACAAACTCTTATCAAAGGCAGAAAGCTCGCACTGGGGTCCTGAACTGTAGCCAACTATAGCCTTAGAGGAATCGTACCAACAGCCCGTGAACCGAAGAATGCAAACTGCACATGCCCATTACGAAGAGCCCGACATTCTTTTTAGTCTCGAAGAACCAGTCTTGTCCTAAGCTGCTCCCAGGGATGCGGTAAACTCGCATTAATTGGACCTCGATGGAACCGCAAAAACCTATCCAATTACAACAAAAAGTGGCCCAAGTCACTAGCTTATTGCCCATAATAGCCTGCGATTGTTTTCTGCCGCGTGCACTCAAAACGCACTTCTAACAGCACGTTCCATAGGGCACCGGTATTTTACGAACAAAAACAAAAAAAAACAACAGGTGTACGAGCGTTACTTAGAACTTGTGTCCAACACACAAATCCACAAACTTGGTTTCAAGTTCAGGATACACTGCAGCCTGTCCAAGAAATTAATTTCTTTCCATATCACCGGACTTTGAGGACGGATGCAAAACAACTGACGAGCGCGTAAAGAAAGATGGCGGCATCAGCCACACACTGTTGCCACACTCAGATTTTGGGCCATTATTTGATACACGGCAAAGTCCCGTTAATACAGACACCTTCGATCCCCAAACAATTGTCCATAATGTAGGCTGTCCATAATATTGAGACAAAAATGTGCATATTCAGCCCGCTCGTCCCCAAAAATTGTGTCCATATAGCGGGTTATCTATGTTAACGGTTTTTATATTAACGAGGTATCGCTATAAAAAAATGAGTAATTATTTTTAATGAAACTTCAAAAAGGTATGCGCAGAAGCTCGACTTGTGTCGCAAAAGACGCAAACTTTACCGCTTGTGCGTACTTTTCCCGAGTGGACTTTTCCGCTACCATGGTGCGGTGCAGGGCAAGGCCGTGGTCACTCGATTGGCTCGAATTATACGACATGGAGTCCTTTCGCATTCAAATTAATTACCTTTTTCCTTAATACAAATATATGGGCACCCGAGGGACTTTTCGATACGACCGAATCAAGGGAAAAGCCTAGTTAATCGAGGTTGAATTAATGGCAGAAACGCTCACTCATCAAGTTATGCTCATTCACAGCAATTATCTGCTCTTCTATTCAAATATCTGTCATAAGGATTTCCTCAAATAGGCCTCATTCACGCAGATGCAACCATGGTAAAAGCTTGAACATAAATCGAGCTAGAGCAGACATCTCCGAAGCTACACCGGCGATGCAATCATGCTAACGACATGAACAGGCCCCTGTGTACCTCCCAAACCAAAGCAGATGCTCACTATGATATTACGTTGAGATTAGGAGCAGGCCATGCAAGCATATTAGTGAATGCTTCATTCTGCAGAGCAACGTGGGTGCGTGAGATATTGAAGATTTCAACGTCATTTCCCAGCTAAGAGCAAAACAAGGGTAAAACATTACGATCCTATGGTCAACATTCGTGTTAAGTCTATTTCTCGCAGAGATAAAAATAAACGATGCCGCGAGTTATCGGCACATTTATGTTTGCAAAACCATAAGGTGGAAAGAAAGTCAAGCACCTAAACTCCTTTCCGCTATAGTTATTCTGCCTCCAAACGTACAAATGATTCAAAGATAGAAGCGCTCACTCACCTTAAACTTTGGATAATCATTCATTAATATTGTTACAATACCGACGTAGGGGACAAATCTGAAAAAGAGAAAGACAATGTCGCACAGTGAAGTAATGCAAGGACAAAGCACTCGCAAATCTCAAACATGTGTGGCAACAAGAAGACGTGAACCGCCGAGATATAACGGCGCTTTTCTCTGACAATCGCATTCATGTCATAGACAAAGGGATTCTCCACTTACATTATTCTACGAGAACTTTGTCCGCCCTCCCCAGTTGGAACTGACCTCTTTGTGGTGCGTCCATTGGTACGCTTTCCCTACTCTCCTCACCGCTCCAGCAGTGTGAACTTGGAAGAAAGAGGACCGAAGGAATTTTGTCTACCTCCTTTGCCTCCAAGCACCGTGAAAGCTTCCTCCGTCATTGTTTGCCAAAGACTATGGGGAAAGTGGAGCTCCAGCAGCAACAGTATCCCCCAAAAATATCCTGGCGCTGCAGGTATCAGCCAGCGCATCACATCGTTAGACGACGGGTACCAATGCCAAAGTTTGTTAGCTATGCTTCTCCAACTCATGTTCCCGAAGTCACGCGAAGCCGGTGTCTCTGATCACATAATGCAGGTGCTTTACCCTGCAAAAAGTATTCCAAGTGCAGTGCCCACAAAAACACTCTCATAAGACATTTTACGAACAATTTATTTGGTGCATAACGCGTTCACCCCTCGCTCCTAGAAATTCTATGAGAGTCACAAACTTGAAGTCCCAGTCTGGAAAGGCACTTCTGCCACAGTAGGCATTGACAGCAATTTGGGGAGTGCCTGCTACGAGGTGATGATAGTGGAAAGCAGCCCCTATTTGCGCATTATGGCTCACAAAGTCCGTCACTGTACAGAAAATGTATCTCCCACAAACATCATGCTCAAGGACAATAGACCTTTCACAAAATTTGATGCCATCTCGTGGCTTAAAAAGCAGTTTCACTTTCGACAAACTAACGGCGGTCATGAAAGCGTATTTCATCGGGCACCGTCACTTCCGCATGTCAATGGCAGATGAGAATTGGTTCTTCGATCACCTCGTAATTCTTTCTCGATTTGACTCAGTTTCAATGGTGCGAACGTAACTGACGAGTCCAAAGCAACAAACCACAAGCCCTTCGATTAAATTTTCTCCATCGAAAGGATTTAGAGCCAAACTTGCGAGAGAGATTGGTTGGACCACAATCCAAAATAAATGCTTACGCAGCCATTGTATCTAATTTGTGCGTCGTGTTGTACTAACGTCTCGAATGGATGGGCCTCACGTATCCTCCGTTTGGCAGTATCTCCAACCTCTTCCTTACTCGGCATCAAGAGGGCAGCCATCTGACAGGCACAGATGCCACACACTGACTGGATTCTTTGGCTTCCCTCTGTAGTGGCTGATTGCAGAACTTTGGATCCTGGATCTAACCAGTAATCACCTCTGCCACTTCCCCTTCTGCCGTATCCTCCGTCCACGTCTGCAGTTGGGCAAGTTGTACACGCGCCACTGTGCTTTCTTTCTCTCGTCGCAACCTCCTGCCACCACACCTCCACCGTCAAGCGAATGTCCTCCCGTTGCCGCTCCCTCGTTCATTGCCGCTGTTGCAGAAACCCAGGGCGAACAACCAGGTCGTCGTCCGAGGCTCCGGTCCCATACGCTGGCATCGCAGTACCAAGTAGAGACCAGCCCACAGGCCGGGCCCACGGACCGGGCATTCGAGTCTACAAGACGGGCTGAAGCGGGCCAGGCTGGCCGTGACATTTCTTGTTAGCGCAAATGTTTTTGAACTTTGTTAGGGAGGTTGAGGGAGACGCCGCAGTAGGGGAGACCCAAATGCTAAAAACACGTGCATTTTCTTTCTTTTTTGTTTTTTAGTGTGCATGATTGTTTTTTTAGAGCACCAGTGACGTGGCATTTGTTTTTGACTCCAGCAGCGCCACCGGCGTACAGTTGCTTCTTCCCATCAAGCACGCACACAGATGCACCTAAACAATGCGCACCCTCGCAGGCATAAACCGTCTGTACGTACGAGTGCGTGCATCCACAATATGGGAGAAGAGAATCCACTTCCGTCAAAGTAGTTTTTGCAAGAGTGCTTTTCCTAACCAATTTCTTCCAGACCGCCAAAAGCAAGAGACAGTGGTATTCTTTTGATCCCTTTTTTTTTTTTTTCGGTTGTGTACAGCGGAAGTGGGCAATCAAGAGCTCTGTCGGTCTGTTGTCCAAACCTGTTGCGCTACGTTTCCCTTCCTTTTCAGCTTTTGCACACGGTTTTGTCTACTCTTGCTCGGCATTTTTCTTTTTTTCCTTCCTTTTTCATAGGCGGGTTTGGCCGCAATTAAGAAAAGACGATGGGGGTGACCCTTTTCCTTTAACTGCCTGGCATTGACTGTCTCGTACCATAGTCAACGTGCATAGCACTGACAAGCGAGCTTGCCATGCCGGGCAACTCGTGAGCTCGGCCTCATACTGGGCGAAAACAGAGCGGGCTTCGCCAAGCCCGCGAAAATTAGTGTCAGGTCGGGCCGGCTGTTGTAAAAGGATTGGGGGCCGCGGGCGGGCCCGGGCTCAAGAAGCGACGGGCCGGTTGGGCCGGGCTCTTGCATATCGGCCCGTGCGGACCTCTAATACCAAGTGTGTCTCCTCCGTCGGTCGACAAAGCGAGCGGGCCCTCTTTTGTTCCCCCGTGAACCTGGCTCTCCAGAACCTGGTTCTTTGGGTCCCACTACCCCTCGAGTTGTCATACCATGTCTCCTACTCCGTGGCCTTCTTCTCCGAGAGGTACAGTCTAAGGCTCTCAAACTTTTTTGCCCCAGGGAACCCCCCCCCCCCCCCCTTCTTGCCAACTGATAATACTGGGCAATAAAGGCGTTTAGATAGTGAACAGGAGTTAACTGCACTGACAGAAGAAGACAAGATGGAGCTTTCGGGTTCGGTTTGTCCATTTTATGTTTAAAATTTTCCCCCACTTATAAGTACTCGAATATCTTTCGTGCTCCACCGCGTATCATCCATTTTCGTCAACCTTTGTTCAATTTTCAGCTTACTAATTGCCTCCCTGCTCTCAAAAGACGACCAACCCAAGTCCCCCCGTACTCCCTCATTTGGTGTTTTTCCATGTGCTCCCAGCGCCAATCTGCCTATGCTTCTTTGTCAAATTTCTAATCCTGATTGAACCTCAGATTTCATGCACAGCACTGCATTGCCAAAAGACATTCCTGGTACCATCACTCCTTTCTATGTACCTCAGACCACTTCATATTTATTATAGTTCCATAGTGCCTTGAGCTTCATAATAGATGAATTTCTTTTCTTTTTTTAATTACATTCTCCTCATGTTCCTCTAGATATTTCCTTTCCTCATTCATCCAGACTCCCAGATAATTGTATTTTCCTACATGGTCTATTACAATGTCTTGTATTTTCAGGGGTTCCGTCTTCTTTTCATTGAACACCATTACTCCAGACTTGTCACTACTAAAACTCATGCCCAAGGTGTCCCCTTCCTCTCCACATATTCCAGCTAGTTCCTGTAGTGTATTCTGGTTATCTGCCATAATGAGTACTATGTCATCCGCATACATCAGTCCTGGTATTACCTGTACTACATTTCTCCCTCCTTCCATATAACTCGCATCAAAACCCAAGTTGCTCTGCACTAATTTCTTTTCCATTTCACTGAGATATATCACGAAGAGCAGAGTTGACAGTGGACAATCCCGCCGGAGTCCTCTTTCTATTGCTGCGGGTTGCGTAGTTTCTGCTTCCCACGTTATCACTACCTTATTGTCTGTGTACACCCGCTGAAGAAGCCTAACCAAAATTGTATCTAAATTATACTCCTTCAGCCGACCCCAGAGTTGCCAGACTTCAGCTGACTCCAAAGTTGCCAGACTGAATTTCGGAGAGGGTCTATTGCATACTTCTTTTCCCGCAGTCTGCTTTTCTAGCGGTAACTTGGGCAGGAAGAAAAGTCTCGAGAAATGTGAAGGCCTTGAACGCACCCTCTGGCCCTCCCCACGATGTCCTTCTTGTCCAGCCACATCTGTCCGGGGGCGTAGAGGCCCCGGTCGTCCACCGAGTTATTGTCCCCTTTCGTCAGGATCTTCACGGCGCCATCGCTCCTGAAATGGGAAGCGAGGGAGACGTTCCTTGCAAAACATGAATAGCCAGCTCTGGGAAAGTTACAAACAGACTGCCCCAGTTGCCGTTCTAATAAAGTAGAACACAGACCCAAAATATGTGCACCAGGTAAGGGTGGGTGAGCGTGCCTCTAGCAGCATTAGCATGTTGCGCAGAAATTTTGTTTCCAGGAATGTCCACAGCTGTATACAGAGTGTCTGGATCAGGGAACAAACATAACCGAGTGCTCGCTGCATTTGCCTCCAGCAAAGTCGCATTCTATACATGGCTTGCAGGTGACGTCACTGAAAGAGCGCTCCGATGAGAACCAGAGAAGAGGGGAAGAAGGAGCTCTTCTCTTATCATGGATCCTCTTTTGTGCCTCCCGATTTGCACAGACGTCGCTATTCTCCTCCCAGAAGATGATAGAAGATTAACCCGTCACTCAAAATTCTTACAAAGCCGCTTCCCTCTCCTCCTCTTACATGGTGGCAGTGGCGTCACGAGGGTCAGCGCGGCACCCAAGGCAACAGCCTGCCGCGACACCCCCACCGCCCCGCTGTCGCATAGCACGCCGCAACTCCCCCCCCCCCCCCGCTCTCGTGGCCCGCCGCAACACCCCCTGAGCGCTGCACCCGGGGCGGTCCGCCCCCCCCCTCCCCCTTGCGACGCCACTGCATGGTGGTCAAAAGTATGTGATGTGACGTCACTGCAACCCATGCATTAGGGAGTTTTAGAATCAGCGCATACGCTAAAGCTGTGCGTACGCAAAAAATAAGCGTCGTCGCCTACTGCGCATGCTCCGACGCATAACCAAATTCTGCGCTTGCGTGCGCAATTTTACGCGTGCGCTATTTCTCGGAAATAGCGTGCGTACCAAAGAAGTCTTTGCGCTTCTCCAAGGAGGATTGGTGATGACAAGTTAACTAAAGCCAAGACGAGCACAGTTAAAAAAATGGCGGCCCTCAGGATCATGGCTGCGGTGGCTGCGATCGCTTTGGCGGCGTCGTGAAGCGCGACGTCGGCGGCATCCTCGACTGCGATTGTTCAATCGGGACCACGGCACGACATTTCACTCGGTTTGGAAAACCCAGTAGGTGGGCAACGATCACCGGCAACTTGATGCGTGCGACGAGCGAGCATTTATCGGCGAAGGTCGAGTAGACTCTGCCGAGGCGGCGCATGCGGCGGACACGACCGGTCGACCGCCTCGTCGCACTCTCACGTTTAAACAAATGTAAAATTGTTACTCCGGACCAAAAATCTTGTTTTTCTCAAGTTGCAGCATTTTGTGTGTGAAATAAAAATCGTGACATCGAGCCCCCTGTGATGATATGCTACTTGATATCATGGAGACCGGCGGGTTCCTTCAAGTTTGTGTGGAGCCCTCCTATATTACACACTCTGGGAAAACGTCCTTCCTAGACCTGGCCTTCATTAACAATCCAGCACTTGTATCGAGCTGTTCCCTTGAGTCCAGTCTCCCTGGCTCCGACCACCACGCAATTTATCTCGAGAGCCTACTCAAGCTGCCGAAATCCGGTCCGCACGCGAAGCGAATCCAGCAATTCTCGAAGACTGACGGAACGCACCTTCAGAACCTGCTGCACCTTGCACCCTGGTCCCTGGTGACTGAGGAGCCTTGTGTTCACGATGCCTACGACCTCTGGTTAGATCTCTTTTCGGCCATAGAAGCAGAATGTGTTCCCACAAGGACGACGACTGGCCGGCAGAGACCATGGATCACTCAAGATATCATTCGGCTCTCCCGTAAGAAACGCCAGTTATTCAAGAAAGCACGTAGGACAAAAAATCCACTCCACCTCAGCACAGCGCAGCAAGCACAGAAAAGTCTGAAAAAACTAATCTACTCTGCACACAGGGCCTATATGGAGTCGATTGCAGAGAAAGCCATCCAGTTCCCAAAGCTTTTTTGGGCCCATGTAAACAATCAAAGAAAATCATCCTCCCGTCCTGAATTCTTAGTTGACGGAAGCCAGGTAATAGAACCCGGGGCCATAGCGGAACTTTTCAGTGACCACTTCTCATCGGCTTGGACCACCCCTGGCAACCCCTCACCTCTACCCTCCAACACGCCCCGTTGTAGTTCACCACTTGCATCGTTCGATGTGCGTGAGGAAGACGTTGCAGAAGCACTGCAGCGTATAAACCCATCTCAAAAGGCTGGACCTGATGGCGTGCACCCAGCTTTCCTGAGGATGTGCTCCAACAAACTCAGCCCGATCCTAGCAAAACTTTTCACAAACTCTCTTCGGGCCGGCACTGTACCCCGACAATGGAAGACTGCCCAAGTCACTCCGATACACAAGGGAAGTGGGCTGTCCAAGTCACTCGTGTCCTCGTACCGGCCAATATCAACTACATCCATCGTATGCAGAACAATGGAGAGAATAGTTAACCGACATTTACTGGAACACATTGAGCGACACCAGTTGCTTTCTCCGCACCAATATGGTTTCCGCCCCGGCCGGAGCTGTGAGCTAGCTCTCGCAACCACGGTTCACACCATCAGCAGTTCCTTAGATGGACGTACACCATGCGAGCTTGTCCAACTCGACTTCAAGCAGGCTTTCGACAAAGTTGACCACTCCATCCTATTGCAGAGACTCTCCGACATAGGATTGTCCGGCAACCTGTTGGACTGGGTAACGTCATTCCTGCTCGGTCGTACCCAGCACGTAGTCTTCGGCGGGCAGAGGTCCAACACCGCAGAGGTCGTGTCGGGGATTCCTCAGGGTAGTGTCCTAGGCCCTACCCTCTTTAACATCTTTATCGATGACGTCACCCGGGACTTAGGTTGTACGCCCCTTCTTTATGCCGACGACCTCACCCTCGTGCAGCCAATCCGTCGCCCCTCGATCACCAACTACTGCAAGCGGACCTGGACAATGTTGTCGCCTGGTCAGGCAAAAACAGACTTCCACTGAACATTGCCAAGTGCACTGCGATGCAGATATCCTCATCCAGGCAGCAGCGTTCTGCACTCCCCTGCTACAACCTCGACGGAGTGAACATTTCCAGAACGACCAGCACCAAGTTGTTAGGCGTCAGGCTGGACTGTCGACTCAGTTTCGGCACTCACATTGCTGAAGTGACCTCCCGAGCTCGAAGGATGCTGGGGTTTGTTACCCGTGTCTCAAGAGGAGCCGGGTCAAGAACACTGAGGCACCTCTACACCGCACTGGTGCTGCCGCACCGTGAGTACTGTGCCGCAGTCTGGGACCCCCCTCAGGCCACCTTATCCGCTTCTGTTGAGAGTGTGCAAAGACGTGCCGCGTACACTATCTTGCGGTGGCAGACCCCTCATGTCCCCCGTTACCGGGACATAGCTACGGACGATCTGTTGGCACGTGTAGGTTGGAACTCTCTGGCCCTGCGCAGGAAAATCTCGTCCATCCGGCTCTTGGCAACCTGCCTCCTGCCAGAGGCTCCCGAGGTTCCTCTCGCTCGGCAGCTGCGGCTGAACCGAAACGGTGGCCTTCAACCACTCTTTGCCCGCACTGACCGGCACCGGAATACCTTCGTCATCAGGGCAGTAAATCTGTGGCGGTCCCTGCCATCAGAGATGACAGCGGGCCTGAATGGAGAAAGAAGATATCAAACCCATCTGCAGGGGGCAATACCGCACTTGCGGTCCTAAGCGGCACGCAACCGAGTGTTGTTTTGTTTGTTGTTGTTTGTTGTTTTTCTCTTTTTTTTTTTTTGTCGCTCATGTAATTGCGGCATTACAGACCTCCTGGTATGGGCCCCTCGCCTTGTGTGGTGTCGCAACTCTTTCCGAGTTGAATAAATATTATTATTATTATTATTATTATTATTATTATTATTATTATTATTATTATTATTATTATTATTATTATTATTATTATTACATCATCATCTCGGTGAGCGTTGCAGCGCGAGGTGCTTGGGCTTCTGCGTCGCGTGGAGAAACGCTATTCTACTCTCTTGCGTTGCGTGCGCAACAAAGCGTTTAAGCATATAAGCGATGGCGCTAAAACTGCGTACGTTATTCTAAAACTCCCTATTATTAGCTCCAAGGATTAAAAATAGCAAGATACAATGCCAAATGACCATAAAAAAAAATTGAAATTATGTGGTTGGCTATGGTTTTCCATGCGAGATATTTACAACCTTCAACCTAGTGAGACTAAAATGGATCAACAACATTTAGTTCAGAGCCACTTTGCACTCCTAGCTATAAGGAAATATGTGCTGGTGTAGTTAGCCTGCGCACTATTATGCATTTGTGTTCGGCTAAGAATGTTTTCTCGTTTTGCCAGCTCTCTCTGCACTCCATGATGAAAGCAGCATTTGACATTTTGTAGCAGGTTTAGTAGTGGGCAAAATATTGACTCTGAGCATATGCCAACTGCTTGCTCCTCACTTGAAGATGAAAAATTGATTGCATCACTAAATGGAACAGACCACCTTCTTCCTAGAACTAAGGTTCAAGTCAGAGTAAGTTCCATTTCCAATTAGTATTAAAACAATTGTAAAATGAAGCATAATCAGTCGAGATAAAGTCTTTCCCTCTCCCCTTTTATGCTTGGTAGCTTATTCAGCCAGTAAATATAATTCCCGTAAAATGCCAGCAAAATGCAGCATAATCACTAAGACGTCTATCAATAAAACTATGTCCTGCCAGGTTCTCTGAACCTACAAAGCTCAATGTTTATGATATTCCTACGTCATAAATTGCCAAAACGACTACCCACAAATTTTGTTACGATGCTGCTCGGAGCACTCTTCATCTTGGGAAATAAGCGCCGAAGGAACACGGACTAAGAGTAGAATGACAACGACACACTCTTGGTCCATGTCATTCGGCGCTTATTTCCGATGATGTACCAACTAGCTCATCTAAGCATTTTATTGCTCTTCATCTTCTTCCCAGTAACAACGTTATGAAATCCTACAGTTGAGCTTTAAAGACTAGCCCCGCGCTTTAGTGGTGTTGGAGCCAGAGTTGAGTCGAAGTTTGCGGCCCTTTTGATTGAGTGCGGTACGGGAACTAGCTTGACTACCCTAGTCGTTTATTTTATTATTTATTTATTATTCACATTTATTTATTCAAATCTATTCTTCTTTTCCTCTTTCTCGGCCAGCCTTTTTAAAATTGGAGGTCAGCCTACAGTCAAGACAATAGTACTGCAATAGTAGTGATCACAATTTGTGAGCCAATCGCACCAAGCCAGGCGCTCTTAACACTCCGGTGCAAAATGAAGTGGTGAAGCTCGACGCGTGCACATTGGTGCGAGGCGGTGAGGGTCACTGCCGGCAGCACAAGTGCCATGGTCAACGTTACTAGAACAGCTCAGTTGGGAAACTGCCATAGAGCCTGCTTTGAAGAAGTGGCTCCAATCTGTACTCGAGAACCCAACTAATGGTGATTGCAATGCCGCCATTTCTCTCGCAGCAGCCACTCAGGGAACTGCACGGCTACTTGTATTGGTTCGGGAGTACCGCATTCGATAGCATGCGTTGCGACTGCCCTATTTTGGCTTTAATCGGCCCTCCTGGCACCGAAACAGAAACAGCAGAAGGGGTTTCAGGGATGTTAACTGCTGTCTCTCAAGCGGACGCACCGTGAATTACCGCTGAAGTTAGGACGCGTCCAGGTCGAGATGCACTACCTGAAATCACCGGCGAGACATGGTTGTTTAAAAACAATATTAATCGCGCTGCAAAACCTTGTAAACTAAAGATTTTAAAAAACATCACGCGGCTGTCATTCTGTACTAATCTCCAAAAGGTGTTCCTACAAAAAGCTTTCTCCGTTTGTTTTTAAGCAAAAAACATGTTTTCTAAATGTTCGTTATGACCACAGTAACAAACAAAAGCTCAGAGGTACACCTAAGCATTCCTTACGAGTTGTGAATGCGAAAGCATGCAAGCCGCTCGTCCACTGCCTTTTTTGTCTGCTGCATACTTTTCGTCACCAGTCAGCGCGTAGTGCTCCCTGGGCACGCTGACCTTGGACGCCAAGTGTTAACAGCGTGCTGATGACGCCATGGGGTGAGCAGTCATGAAAACTGACAAGCGCAGCGACCAATGCCCTGTTGATGCACACCAGCCAATGGAACTGAAGGAAACTAGGTGCCGTTTTTGCGCTTCAAACTGATGACATCAGCTCGCTTTACCGAGACAGTTAATGGTTTCGCACTGAAACTGAGGTGCCATTTTGGTGCCATCGAGCCTCGTAGTTTGGGTGCTGTGGCTCTACGATAAGCCACAAGGATTGCAAGAGCCCGCAGCCTTCTCCGGAGATTTTGCTTCCATTTCGGGGACGCTTCAATGCATACGGTACGAGACGCTAAACAGACTATGGTCACTGACAAGGTGAAAGCCCAAGGGAGAGTCTCCCAGCTCCTGCGCGAGCTTCCTGCCTTCAACAACGCCTCAACATCTCGTACAGCTCAAGCGCATACGCAACCAAGTGCAGCGAAGGCACGGAGCACTTGCTGGAGGCTGGGCAAAGACACGCCCTGCCCTTCTCACTCTGTTGATGACTATAGTAGGAGATGCAGTCCAAGCACCCCACCTGAACAAACTGGGGCATTCGTTTGGGCAAGTTATCGCGCTAGCTGGGTCTTTTCTGTCTCAAGTATGTTCGAGCAATTTCAGATCCCACCCAGTAACTGCCATCTAGCAGACGGCAGCGGAGGCACGCGGCCCACGCTTCTTTCACCGTCGCTACCACCGTCGGCGAGGTGGCACGAGCCGCCATCCAATGCACAGCGCAGCTCGCTCGTGCACCCAGCAGCATGCGGCCAAGCGACACACGTGGGCCGTCGATGGAGCGCAATACAAGTAACCACTGCAGCTAAACCAACCGAAAGAGGACGGACTGCCGTCACGACACATTGAAAATTTCACCATGGATCGATAAAGTCATTGACGACTCACATTCTCAAAGGCAGACCTACAAAACTGTTTCTGCCTAGAAGACACCGATTCCCGTTTTCTGCTCTCCATTGGCCCTTGCGCCCTTCTCCCCTCCCTCTGCCCTCTGAGCTACTCCCACGAAAGGAGGAAGGTTTCCATCTTTCTCGAATGGAAAGGAGGTGGTTGACCTTTTTCAGAGATCAGCTAGGCGCATGCGACTCTGGGAGAGGGGAGGAAAGGAAAGGCGCCATTTTTGGTGGCTCTCTCGTCCGCTTGGTTGCTCAGACAGTGCTTGGTTAGGCTCGACTCCTCCGCTTTTCTCGCGGCTAGGCTTCACTGTCGTCATTCTTCACCACCGCGCAGCTATAGGTTGCGCAAATAACAGCAAAAGTGGTTAAAATGCAAGATTTAAGTTGAGTTTCAGCAGCCTTTTGTGGGTGGTGCAAGAAAGCACCCGATGTCAAACACCCCGCCCTTTTTGCCCTGCTTTCGAAAGCATGTCACGCAAATTCCCCCCGTGTTAGGTGGCTGGGTCATCAGTGTGATGGCGGGACATTCTGCATTTAACTAAAATACAGTAAATGTGAACATGATGGTAGACTTGAAACTGGTTAGGAAAACGAAAACGTAAAAAAAGACAGAAAAAGAACAGGCAACGTTTCTTCGAACGTTGCCTGTCCTTCCTTTGCGTTTTCCTTTTCTTACCCCGGTCTCCAGGTTTAATAACTGAAAACGAGCGTGTTGATGAATAGATACGAATACATGAAGGAATAAAACATCAAGGAAGCCGGACTTCTTGAAAGAAGTCCTGTTTCCATCTTTGTCCTCGATGTTCTTTCCTTTCATGTATTCGTATATCAAGTTTATAATAATGTTCAACTTACACCAGCTCGCCTGCACTCTTACTATATTTCCGTTAACATTAAATGTGCACGCGAGGTTGTGTGGCGTAATCATGCCGTAGCCGGTTCTCAAGTAAAGAATAACAAGATAAAGCTTTCCGTCCTTCAAGCGTGTGCTTTACACATTCGCGTCTTGCCACGTTAAAAGTGAAGAGAAAACACAAAAAGTATCAGTCACTGGCGAAAACATTTAAAGCGTGCGAAACTAATTTAAGCCTTACGGAGACAGAACCCCGATGGAATGCCTTGGCAATCAACCGGAAACTCCCCTGTTTGCTGGGGCCACTTTGTCGAAGGCTCGTAAACGTGCCGGATTCGAAGAAAAATTGTTTCTAACATACCGTTCCTGACTTTTTGACGGTGCAGGCAAGCCTTTGCGATATAAAGACCGCCCGGATTTCACACCGTCCGAGTTTGTTTACACATTCCCGAATACCGCGATACCCCGTGCGCTCACGCGGTGCACAGGACGGTGAAGTGATGAACGAAATAAACTTGAATAACTTAATTAAGCGACCAAGGAGAGCAAAATCAGCTGTTTGTAGTGGCCGGGCCTCATAAACGGAGCTTACAAGCTCCGCACAAGGGGAATGGTTGGGTCGGTATCGAAACTGGTCACCATTACTTTCCTTACAGAACACTCTGCGACTCTGCCTTGAAAGCTGACTCCTTCTTTAGTTGCTTGCAAGACGCGACACCGAAGTGACGATTAGGTGACTCCGAGTCGATGGTAGGAACCGATGCGGAGTCGGCGGTCTATCCATTCTTGAAGGTAGAAAAGCGAACGAGATCCTCTGTATCGTAAACAGTGGCTTTTGTTAATCCTCCAGGGGCCCTAATCTGGACACTTGGCGAAAAAGTTGGCGAGAAATTCGGCGGCTGCGATTGGCCGATGTCGCACTTGACCTTGGCGCCTGCGAATCACAGCCGCTGTATTTCTCGCCCTCTTTTCGCTAAGTGTTCAGATTAGGGCTCTAGGTCCCCCTCAGCCATTTCGAAGAAAATATGCACGCGAAACGAGGACAGAAATACACGTTCAGAATGGTGAAAGACGGAACAACGCCACCAGAGAACACACGTAAACACATGGACCGGGAGACACGCCAGGCCTGGCGTGGACGACGAGAGACGGTCCCGGAGCCACCAAAAGTGCTTCAAGCGATTCCCGCGAGGGCGCGCCACGATCGTGGCCAAACTATGAAAAAGGTCAATTGAAGCCTTTCTGATAGCTCATCCGCCTTAGTAAAAAACGGCACCTTGATATGTGAGGCTGCCGTGGTCGTGGGTGCCCGCGTGTTTGTCGTTTTGTTTTTGTATAAAATTTTATCGTTGCATTCCGAAAGACTGCCTGCCCCATACTTGGCATGATGTACCTCTTTTGTGGGTGGGCGTCCATTTGGGATTTCCCAATGGCTGCTCACCTTTCGTGGAAGCTTGAGCACCCTGTGAACGATGGGGATGTCCCGCCTCCTCCACTTTGAAGACCACAATGTCCCCGACACGGATCGGGTCCTCCTTGTAGTTGGTCAGGAAGAGCAAGTCACCCCGGTGGAATGCTGGCTCCATGCTCCCACTGAAACAGAGCGCTCCTATACTCCATCTCACTAGTTACGGGCAGTGGGGAAAGCCGCTCTTGTACAAACTGAGTGAGCGGCTATCCTCCCAAGGGGTGAGAAGAGACGGTGGGGTAAAAGGGCAGTTCTTCCTTCTCCCTCCTCTCCAACTGCTCGGGTTACGCTCTTACCCCTACCCCTCTGGTAGGACTGCAGACAACTACGGCATGGAAACACTTTTCTGGAACTTTTAGATGGCCTGCAAAAGTCGGTTTCTTAAGACATTGTGCTCCGTTTTACTACAAAAGGGCAAGCAAAAGGTGCCAATTTACAGTTAAAAAATAAATAAAGTTGTCTCGTTCAAAAGAAGAAAAAAAAACTTTCTGGCCAATTTACGCCGCCACTTCACAGACGATGCACACGTAGGGAGAAGTGCCTCCGACAGATGGCATAAACCACGTCGAGGCAGCGCCACCTTGATTCTGGCTCTTTGGCAAGATCGTCTGCAATTTTTCCGCAACACTTCTCTCTACGGTGATATCCCACACTGCCTGATGATAGTTAGGGGGACAAAATTGGTCTTAGAAGGGCGAGGAGGAATTCTGTATGTTTTTGTCTTTTTAGACTTAGGCTAGGTGGCGCAAGCTACAGCCCGTTACAAAGGGTACAGCCATTAACATCCATCCATTCATCGTCTGCGAAGCGGCGGCGTAAATTGTGAAAACAGGTTTTCTTCTTTTTTTTTTGAACGAGGTAAGTTAATTTTTTTGTTTTTTCACACTAAACCTTTTTCCACCTGCTTGCACCTCTGTAGTAAATTGCAGTGCTATATGTTGAGAAAACAATTTTTGCGGGCCGTCTAAAGTGCCTTAAAAGCGTTAGTTTACATGATGTAATTATGTGTGAGTGGTAATGCATGT
>JAZHYW010065978.1:0-21164 GCA_037355805.1 Ixodes ricinus
AACTGGATTCAGTTACGTATTGTTTTTTCTACTGTCTTTATGAGTTCCATGGTCATGTGAGTCTGCGCCTATCGCTGTACTTTCTGGAACCTTACTTTCTTCCTTTTTCCATTTTCTTGTGGTCGTCTCCATTGTTACACAATTTTGATCCTCCCCTCTACACTGCTGCTGTCATTGCTATGCACTGTCCTCCTTTGCTCGAGCTGGGAGAAAGCCTCAATTGCCTGCTTAATATATATTCCCAGTGCCTTTTCCCCCTCTACTCTTCTCCCCTCCTGTGGGGTCAGTAAGTGTTGGAAACCCATCTGTCTTTCTCTCCGGCGTTTTAACGTGCTCCCAAAACTCTTTTGCTGCATTACTGTTCTTTGTCGTTTATTTCCGTCATCCACTGCCGTCTTGCACTCCCAATTTTGGCCTGTATTAAAGCTGATGTCTCCCTTTTCCGCTCTTGGAAGTTCTCCCATTTTGATGCTACTTCAATTGGCAAGGCTTCCTTTTTCTTTGCCCACCTATGCTCCCTATATGCCACTTGGCGCTGTGATTTTGGAAGCTTTGATCTTCTTATTCCACCAGCTTTTTGGCTTTTGTCTTCTTTTTTACTTTCTTTTTCGTTTAATTCGATGCTTCTCTAATTCTCTTTTGAATATTCCTGTTAGATTCTCATACGTCCATTTTCTTGCTGGTTGTTACGATACTATGTTTTCAATACTTTTACATACTTTTGTCTTTGAGCTTCACTTAGTTTCGGCTTACCCGATCGTTCCTGAGCTTGTTGTTCTGGTTCGAATACGCCAAATTTAATCTTAATTCTTTTTTTGGTGGTAACTCTCAAGGTTTTTGAACCTTCCTCATCTATTTCCATATTTCCTAATCTGTCCTACAGTTTGTGAAACATGAGGCAGGAGTCTACTGTTGAGTGTGAGTTGTTTTGTTCCCATGCTATTTTCCCGTCGCATTTTACTGGTGTAATAACTTAACACTAGGTCCAGGGCAGTACAGAAATCTTCTACTAAGTTTCCGGTAGTATCCGTGAATCCGTCAAACTCTCCTAAGTGGACATTCACGTCTCCTATAATAATTATTTTTGGATTGAGGTCAATTTCTCTGATGTCCCTCGATATACATGTAAAGTGTTCTGTATTTTCCTCCCTTGAGTAATTTCCTGTTTTCAGGTAGGCAAAGCCCAAAAGAGTATTCAGACCTGTTACCCTACCTTTCAGCCATAAGTGTTCGCTGCAGCTTTCCTTCTCTCTTCTCGACATTTGCTTTAAAAATGCCCCTCGATTCTGCCATAATTTTTGTCCTTCCTCGCTCTTCCTCTTCTCTTTCTTAACTACGCCGATGAAACGCCCCACCTCTATCCTTGTGACGACTAAGGTGTCGTACAGATCAGTTTAATTAAACAAAAGAAAGGTTACATGGTTAGAACGTGAAGTCTCTCGAACATCGCGCTGGTGCGTGTATGAGTCGATGATGCATCTCGCGATGCGGATGCTCTCATCACATCCCCCTCTTTTTGTTATAAGTCTATTCGTACAACTGGCTTGTCTATGCGGCCTGATCTTGTGGTGGTGTGCGTCGGTCTGGTTCTGCTCTGGTATAGTAGTTCCACTTGAGGCCTTCGGGTCTTGTGTTGAGCTTGAAACACATGTTCGTGGCGGTTCCCATTCTGCTTGTGTTGGACGAATAAAGGAAGCGTTTCGTCGGTATTGTCCACTTCTTGTTCGAACCCAGTATGACTTAGGCGTAAATGCACTCTTTACGATAACTCCGGGAGTCCAGTGGCGATCGTCCTCCCACGTCCGAACTTTGTCACCAGTTCTCATCCCAGGTGTTTTTTTCGAATGCTGGTCAGCGTAGTGTTTTTGTTTTTGTCGCTGGCCGGTCATTTTCTGTTGTACGTTCTCCACAATGTTGGGGATTAATAACGTCTCGCTGAATGGAATGGTGGCTTTTGTGCGCCGACTGAACAGTCGCTGTGCTGGTGATCCCAATTCTCCATCGCGTGAAACATTCCGGAAGTTTAGGAAAGCTAGTTGTATGTCACTTCCGTCTTCGGTACACTTCTTCAGTATATTCTTGACAACTTGCACGGCACGATCAGCCAAGCCGTTGGATTTCGGATACCTCGGGCTGGAAGTAACGTGGTCAAGTCCCCACTTGCTCTTGAAGTTTTGGAATTCGCGTGCAACGAAGCATGTTCTGATGTCAGATTTCACAACCCTTAGGATGCCGTGAGTTGAAAACCATCGATTGAGAGCTGTGATGACTTCACTTGATGAGGCATTTTGTAAGTCACTGTAGTCAATGAAGCGAGAGTAGCTGTCCACGATAGCTATGTTTGTCTTCTCATTGAAGTCAAACAGGTCAATAGCAACCCTTTCCCATGGGAGCTTGGGCACTTCTTTCATCATCAGAGGTTCGCTCGGTGGTTTCCTCTGTTTGGACTCACAGATGGGGCAGGAAAGAACCAGGCGTCTAATTTCTTCTTACATGCCCGGCCAGTAGATTGATTCTCTTGCTCGTTTCTGACAGCTAGAAACTCCCAGGTGTCCGTTAAGAACTTGTACCAGGACTCTCTTGCGCCATGTCTTTGGTATGACGATTCTGTCGCTTCTAAAGAGTAGTCCTTCGTACACAACGAGTTCATCACGAATTGGCGAGAACAGCTTCATGGTCTCTGTCATCTTGTTGTTATTTGGCCATCCATTCATGGTAGCTTGGAGTATGTCTTGCAATCGAGTCATCATCTTGTAGGGATTCCTTGAACTCTTCTAGTGTGCTTTGCGACATCGGGACGATTGCTAAGACTTCCATGTCTTGTGTGCAGTCTTCGGCTGTCTCGGTTGAACGACAATCTCGGCTGAGTAAATCCGCGATGACGAGGTCTTTGCCCTTCTTGTACCGAATTGACGGAGCGTAAGGTTGGATGTCGAAAAGTAGTCGCCTGAAGTCGTGGAGGTGCCTGTCCTAGCGGCTTCTTGCTAATGGATTCCAGGGGTCGATGATCTGTTTCAATCTCCAGTGGTCTTCCGTAGATGTATTGGTGGAACTTTTTACATCAATATCTAATGACCAGTGCCTCCTTTTCGATTTGTGGATAGTTTTGCTGTGCGCTTGTTAGAGTGGAGGACGCGTAAGCCACTGGTTTTTCGTTCTGCAGTAGAACTGTTCCTAGTGCCTTTGAACTGGCATCGACAGAAAGCGTCATCTTCCAGTTTGTGTCGTAGTAGTCTAGTGTTGGCGCTTGCTTGAGGGCTTGCTTGATCTTTTCTAGAGCGATGCTTTGTTCTTCAGTTCACAACCATGCTATGTCTTGCTTAAATAGCTTCCTGAGTGGGCTTGTCTTCTCTGCCAGGTTAGGGACAAACTTTTGAAGATATTGGAGCATACCCAGAAGTCGCTGAAGTTCGGTCTTGTGCTTCGGGTCTCCAATCCTCTCGATCGCTTCGATTTTGTCTTCGTCGACTTTTAGCCCTTCAGTTGTTAGTACATGGCCCAAGAACTTAACGCTTGGCTGGTTGAAGACACATTTGTCGTTACTTTGGCACCAACATCTCGTAGTTTCTGGACTACTTTATTAGTGTGTTACTGCAGTTCTTCTTTCGTCTTGGCGAAGATTAAGATGTCGTCCATTGAGTTTGACACGTTCGTTAGGCCCTGCAGAACTTGTGATATGACTTGCTGGAACACTACGTGTGCAGTTGCAATACCGAATGGGACACGGAGACAGATGTACCTTCCCCAAGGTGTGCTGAAGGCAAGGTATTTATTTGTTTTCTACGATACTTCCAGTTGCCAGAAACCCTTCTTGAGATCTAGCAAGGTGAAGACTGTTGATCCCCTGACTTGTGTGACAATCTCTTCCAGCGTCTTCAGTGGATAGTGTCCTCGTAAGAGAACTTTGTTCAGGACGGTCGGATCCAAGCAAATACGAAGTTTGCCGCGTTGCTTGACCAAGACCATTTAGCTGCAGAAAGGTGTTGGCACGTCAATTTTTCTGATTATATCTTGCTTCTCCATGTTGTCGAGCTCTTTCTTTACGTCGTCCATTAGTTCATATCGCACCTTTCTTGGCGGCCTGTTTTGCATTTCCGTTTCTGTTTCCTTGAGGTCTGCATCGTACACGTACCCCTTAAGGCATCCTATACCCTTGTAGATGTCGTCTTCGGCATCTATGTGGTTGATGCGTTTAACAAGGTCGAGCTTTTCACAGGCGTCTCTACCTACAATTGGTGCGGCTTGTCCATCTACAATAATGAACTTGATTTTTTCCGCTTTGCCTCTCACGATGCAAGTCTCTCTAGCTTCTCCCGATATTGAGAGCTTGTGTTGAGTGTATGACGCTATGCGCTTGACTGGTGATGAAGTTACTGTCAGGCCTAAGTTGCTGGCACTCTTGCTTGGCAGCACGTTACACTGTGCACCTGTATCAAGCTTCATCTTGACCGACTTACCACACTGAAACTGTATGTTTTCATACCAGTCATCATCATAATTCTTTTTCGTGCAGGATGCGGTTGTGACTTCGGAGATATACATCTCGCCTGTGTCATCGTCGTCATGCTCAACGTCATGCACCGATTTTTGCTTGTTCTTCCTTGATTTGCTCACAGATGCAAAGTGGCCCACCTTTTTGCAAGAATTGCAAGTCTTGCGATACGCTGGACATTCCCTTTTGCGGTGAGTTTCCACCGCAGTAGTTGCACTGTCGCTGCTGCGGTTCTTCTGCACAAGCAGCTGCTTTCTGCTGCCATTTTTTCTTTGTGTTAGTCGCGATTGCGTCCAGCTTTGTCTCTGTTTCCTTCGCGGTGATTTCTTTCAGCTGTTGCGTAGCTTCCTCGCTGGCTTTGCATATGTGAATAGTCTTCTCCAGGTCGATTGCCGGATCTCCGAGTAGTTTTTCTCGGACATCGTCGTTTGCTATACGCACAATGAGGCGGTCTCGCAGGAGCTCGTCCGTCAAATCGCCGAATTGGCATTTCTTGGCTTGCAGTCTTGCTGCTGTCAAAAACTCGGTGAAGGTCTCTCCTTCCTGCCTCATTTTGTTGAATTTGTATCTCTCGTACGCCAGGTTCGTTTTCGGTGTGAAATGCTCTTTGAACTTCCGCTTCATCGCTTCGACGTCTTTCTTTTCTTCTTCGGTGAGCGAAAACGTTCTGTAGATGCTCTGTGCTTCCGGACCGATTACCGTCATAAAGTTTGCGACCTGGACCTCCGCCGTCTTCTTGTGCATCTGAACTGCCATTGCATACCAGTTGTACGCTTGGAGCCAGTCGTCCCACGTATCCGGAGACTGCGATGAAACCTCCAGAGGCTTCGCTGGTCGGAGTCCGTTGTCTGCCATCTCGAAGTGTCGGTGTCGGCGTCGGCCGGTTGCCTCACGTTCGCTCGATGGGTTGTGCTGTGCTCTGCTTGAGTCCCGGCGCTCCTCTGTCACGTCTGTGGCGACCTCTGATACCATGTGACGACTAACGTGTCGTACAGATTAGTTTAATTAAATAAAAGAAAGGTTACATGGTTAGACGTGTAGTCTCTCGAACATCGGGTAGCGAGTGAGATAAGATCGATGATGCATCTCGCGATGCGGATGCACTCATCACAATCCTCACACTCCTTTTGTTGGAGAGAAAGAGGAAGAGAAAAGCGCGCAGGACACGGGACGATGAGGACAGACAAATAAAAGGGCTGGAACGGAGGATAGTTCTCCCGGTTTATCTTCAACACACTGGTTCTGAAACCCGAGAGACGACCTGATTCCGTAACGTTCTACGTAGGAAATAGCTAAGAGAATCGCGCCGTCGCCCAAGCAGCAGTCACCCGGACGATCTTGCAAATGGTGGAGATTCTGTTCAGTCCCGATTCAGCCAAGGATTAATCGCAGAACCACGCAGATTATCTGCAACAAAGGCAAGCACACTGGAAAGTTCTAGATAGGCAAATCGCCGCGTGAACCGACGAGGGAGAACTCGAAGAACGAAATCGCCAGTTAGGTTGAGCACGAAAGGAACGTCAGCTTTATTATGTCAACAACCCGTCGCCTTCTGAATGCGGAACCTACCACCTGAGCGTCGACCGCAGCGACTATTCCACGGCAGCATCCTCAAACCGTAGCCCTACCAAAACTCTAAATACCAAGTTTCGATGGAACCTCAGAGATTGGCAGAGTTTCTGGGATCCCTTCCACGCGACAATACATCAACCCGGATATTCCAAGAATCCAAAATTTGAGTATCTTCTGTCATACCTCACCGGCCAAGCCAAGCGTGCAGTTGAATGGATTCGGCTCCCAGAAGAAGAATACGACGTTTGCAGTTAAGGTACTAACCGAGCGCTTCAGACTACACGATGTTCCAGAAGATGACCATGTTGACCAGCTTCTTGCCTTAGCAACCATCAAGAGTTCCGACAACGTTTCTCAGTTGTGACAATGTACAACAACGTAATCTTCCGAGTAAGCTCACTTGAGAATTTAGGAGTCATCCCGCTCTGTACGCGGTTGTACTCAACAGAGCGCTCATGTGGGCTCTCCCCAAGATATTGCACTTTTATATAGGCAAAAGATGAAAGAATTGGGGCAGGGAGAATTAAAAATCCTGACATGGACCACCGCAGCAAGTAAAGACCTATGATGAACTTTTTACGTATTCAGGTACAAAGTCGAAAGGAATCTCACGCATCTCACAGAACAATAAGCCTGAGGAACAACGCACCACCAGGACATGGGTACTACCAGAGAAATGAGCAACAAAGATTTCCATCAGCGTACAAGGTAGCAGCGGGGTCATCGCCAACATTTACTTCGTCGTGTTCATTCTGCAACACGACGGAACACGATCTGCAAGATTGTCAAGCAACACTGCCAGCTGAAAACAAGCGCAATCGTCTGAGGATCGCAAGGCGCTGTTTTCGCTGTGGCAAGATCAACCATCTCGCCAGGGAATGCTGCATGCCAAGGCATCTCGCCTGCGCTCGCTGCAATGGCCGCCACCTTACTATCCTTTGCGACGTCTGACAGGGCAATCCAACTTCTACCGAAACAACCGAGAGGAACATTCACATGTCTATTCCATGCCAAATGAGTCCATCAAAGAACAAGCACCCGTGTCAAAGGCACCCACGAAGCACGTTCAATTTCACAACGGTACTTCTACGACTTGCTAAAGCCTGGGCCATTGGACACTCGAATAACAACCTGGTCAGGATCCTAATGGACAGTGGCAGCCAAAGAACATTCATACGACGTGACGCGTCTGAAAATTTAGGATGCCCAATACTCGGCAACGAGGTCACCATACTCACATTTGGGAACACTCGCATTCCAAAGCGACACTAGTGCCGACGAGTCCTGGTAACCATGTTATGCCAGTATAACGACACACGGATTACACTCGAAGCTTTGGAAATTTCGCAGCTATGTACCATGATCTTGCCTCCCATCAGCGGTGAGCTTCTACTACTAGACAAGCTGTGGATTCACTGGCTCGAAGCTGCCGATATCCCTCCAACAAAGGCCAATGAGCGAGGCGAGATCGGCGTTCTCGTTAGTTCGGATAGTTATAGAAAGATTGTAACAGCCGAAAGTCCCTGCTTCGAAGATGAACTTGCAGGCGTGAACACCATCTTTGGGTGGATGCTGCAAGGCACACACACATCGTCAATTTCTGAATCTTCAAGGATGATGAGCGACCCTCTTTCTGTCATGTGAACCGCTTACAGACTGCCAGGACCATTTTGATCCGTCCGAAATGTAGCGCCTGGGTTCCATCAGAATCGCCGACTTACCAACGGTAAATGGTGAAGAATTTCGACGTTTATATAATTCGAGAATAACATCGTCAAGTTAAACAACCGTTACGAAGTTCCTCTCTTGATAAAGTAACCTGGCTTGTGACTCGACAACCAAAACCGCACCGTGGCAGAATCACGCATTTGAGCACAGTTACGACAATTCAGCCAACACCCAGAAACACTTCTAGAATACGAAAACTCAATCAGGCAGTATTTTCAGGACGGTCACGCTGACCGTGTTTGCCCATCGCACCGATGTGAAAAAACGTATATTATCCACCACATCATGCCATAGCTCGACGAGAAGCGGTTAGCACAAAGGGCCGCGATCGTATCCGATGCATCTTCGAAGGCCGCCGGGAAGATCTCGTTAAACAGTGTTCTCTACAAGGGCACCAGGGTTGATACAAGTATTATTCGCATGCTTCTAACGTTCCGCCGTGCTCCAAACATCACAACAGCAGACATGCAGAAGGCGTACCTCCAGATCAGCATGCGTCAACAAGACCGGGACGCTCTTTGTTTCCTGTGGCTAGAGCATCTTCTAATGAACAATCAACCAATTCCAGCCTCTGTTGATTGGCTAATGACCTGAGTACCCTTCAGAGCATCTTCAAGCCTCTTTTGGCTAGCATTCAGGCTGAAACATCACTTTAAATCCGTGGAAGAAGAATACCCGGAAATGGCAGTTCACCTCCGAAATTCATTCTACGTTGACAATCTCATTCTTGGGAGCCCGACTGAACCTGATGCGTTAATAACGTATTACGAGGCAAACGCAATCCTGCCAATGGCAGGCATGCAGCCCCGAGAAAGGCTCGAGGTGCGCCTAAGCACGTCTTATGAGTTGTGAGTGCGAAAGCATGAATGTCGCTCTTCGTGCCGCGGCGACTTCTGACCTCTCGGCACCGAGGCCACTTCTGGCCCTCTAGGCGCCGACGCCGCTTCTCGATCTCGGCGCTGCGTGCCCTCGCCGGAGCAGAAACGGCCGAGGCACCGAGAGGATGCAGTCGGTGCCTTGGCCGTTTCTGCTGATGGCGCGAATACGCAGCGCCATGGGGTGGCGCTAAATGGAAACTGACGCACGGCGGCTTCATATCACTGCCGTTTTCCGTGGCTTTCTGCGTGGTGTCAAAGCTGGGATGTCTCAGATCGCGGCTTCGGGAATCTATGTGCCGTTTGGCGCGGCTGATGACGTCGGCTCGCTCCATGAGTACAGTTAATGCTTTCGCATTAAAACGTAGCACAGTGAAGGTGTTGGGCGTCTCATGGGACACGGAAATAGATGGTTTAATTCTGACTGCGCAGAACGTTTATACTTTTCTGACAACAACCCTAACTACGACGCGCTTGGTACTTCATGCATTTTCGCGGGTGCATGATCCCCTCGGGTACTTGGCAGCCTTCACAATTCGCGCAAGACTGTGTTTTCAAACTTTGTGGATACAACAACGACTCTGGGATGAAAACCTTCGTAGAAACAAGAAAAGAGTATGAAATTCCTGGTGCACCAAATTAACCCACCTCTCATCACTCAGAAGTCCCCGATGCGTGTGACCCACGCAATCCCAAGGGCAGACCAGAGCATGGGAGCTACACGTATTCACCGATGCAAGTCCCCAAGCATATGAAGCAGCAGTAGACCTTGGAGTTTCTTCGTCGCTGGATTCATTCGAAGCGCGCCTTGTAATCGCCAAAAATAGAATGGCGCCGGTAAATTCATTAACGTTTCCTAGAGTAGAATTACTCACGTGTCTGATCGGTGCAAGACTTAACAGCTATATTCATAACAGTCCAGGTTTTGATAATCTACAATCATATTTCTGAACAGATTCCAAGGTTGCACTGAGTTGGATTTGTAGTGACGCAACTAGGTGACAGCCCTCCTTTAGAAACAGAGGTACCGAAATTCAGCAACGCACGAAGGAATGTGCATTGGACCACTGCAGAAGCGAATACTATCCTGCAGATTTATTGACAAGAGGAGTCTCGGTCCCTTTTCTATTGCACAAGAGCACGTGGTGGACCGGTCCAAAATGTCTTGCGCTGCCCATTGTAAACTGGCCAACGCGACCCTCCGTTGCCGATGTTGCGCACGGATGAAGACATGCCTGAACAGAACAAGTCCCGCCTAGTAAATCCTGTGGCAGTACCACACTCCACAGGCACACAGAACAAGTTCGTCATCGATGAACTTGGACAACTACAGCAACATCAACAGGGTTATTCGAATAACTGCACGGATTCAACTGGTTTCTAACGAACTTCATTATTGCATCAGGGTTCTAAGGCCGGACCACCAACAGCTGGTGACATTTCTCAATCAGAAACATATTGGATCCGAAGAGTGCAGATAGGAGAGGTTTCCAATCGAAGTCGCGGGTTCAACGAAGGAAGGCAAGTTTCTAGCACGTCAAATGTAATTCGATTTCACCCATTTCTTGCACCTAACGG
This sequence comes from Ixodes ricinus, assembly GCA_037355805.1. Lineage (NCBI taxonomy): Eukaryota > Metazoa > Arthropoda > Arachnida > Ixodida > Ixodidae > Ixodes > Ixodes ricinus. The sequence continues at coordinate 10,246 of JAZHYW010065978.1, forward strand.
CGTTATACGAGTCGGCGGCCGCTTGCAACAACTCCGTGAGTCCTACGATCTTAAGCATCTTGTTCTGCTTCCAGGACGCCATAGATACACTGACCTGCTTATTTTGCGTACGCACACTCGGCTCCTGCACGCGGGTGTTCAGAGTACACTTACAGAATTACGCGGACGATTTTGAATTATCAACGGACGCCAGAATGTCACGCGGGCAATCAGCACCTGCCTTCTTTTTCGTCGAAGAATGCTAAAGGCTGCGACCACACCAATGCCGCCGCTGCCACAAAAGCGCATAATAGAGACTGGCCCATCTGACGCTATCGGAGTGAAGTTCTGTGGCGCCATGTACATACGAGCGGCATCACAAACAAAAGCCTACGTTGCTCTTCAAGTTTTCATGTGCAGTAACACGCGCGAATCATTTACGAACTAGTCTCGAGCATGTCGACCACAAACTTGCTTATGGAATTCCGACGATTTGTTTCGAGGCGAGGAATACCGTCAATAGTATATTCAGACAACGGCCGCACCTTCAACTGCTGCGACAAGCTGATTGCGCATGCTGTCCAGCTCGGAAGTTAAAGACTACTGAAGCGGACTTCGGATTCAATAGAAATTCAACGTAGAAAATGCCCCTGGATGAAGAGGATGGTGGGAGAGAATCATGAGAACAATCAAGGACGCCCTGAAGAAATCACTCGGACGCACCAGCCTTACATTTAAAGAGCTCACGACTACCCTCTTTGAAGTCGAGGCGGCCGTAAACTGTAAACCTCTCCCGCGCATTCAGCACGGACCCCGAGGAGTCGCAAGCACTAACACCATCTCATCTCACAATAGGCAAACGAGCAGTTGGCCTCCCACCAGAGTTGATAGGGTCGGTACCAACATCAACAGCCCCACGATTGAGACGAAGAGTGCTGTACTGTCAGCGACTCATTACGCAACTATGAAAGCGGTGAAAACGTGAATATCTTCTACTTACATCAACTCACCAATGCCCTTGCGAGGAAGTATACAAGAATACAAGGCGGAGCCGTCGCCATTGTATAAGACGACCAGACACCACCCCTAGTGTAGAAACTCGGCCGTTACCTAGACGTCTCCAGGCAGAGACGTGATGACAAGAACATGCGACATCCGTCTGGCAAGCAAGCAGGTCATTCGCAGGCCCATTCAACGTCTGCATTTGCTTGAAAGCTAGACGGACTCTGCATCGCCAACTTCTCGACGTCGGGGCGGGAATCTGTTGGAGAAAGAAGACGAAGAAGAAGGCGCCCGGGACACTGGATCATGAGGGCAGACAAATAGAAGGGCTCGAGCAGGAACGGTTCTTCCGGTTTTATCTTGAAACATCTCTTCTAGCCCTGGCTCCCACGCTTCCCCCTGCCTGAGCTCCTCAACCTGCTTCTCAAGTTTGTCTCGCTTCTCCCGTTCCTCGTTAACCTCAGCCTCCATGTGCTCTAGCTTGCGTTCACAGTCCTTAGTTAAGCTCCTGCCACCTCACTTCAGGCTCCCTCCTTCGTCAACTCACCGACCTGCGTCTCGAGCAGGACCCGCTTCTCCCGCTCTTCCTTAAGAGCCTCTCTCATCTCTTCAAATCTAGCTTTCCACTCTCCTTCTAGCCGTTCTAAGGCCTTGCTCGGTCTTCTCACAGAGTTTGCAAGCGAAGCTACCTTTCTCTGCGTCTGCTACGCTCTCGTAGTCGGTTTCTTCTAAATAGCACCACCGCTTGCACTTTCCGCATTTAACCATGTTCAAGTCCCCCTTGACCTTCCTGCCTTTTCGACTCATCGCCTAGCTACTCAAAAACTCTGACGTGCCTATAACAAAGAAAAAGCCAGCCAATAAACTACACAAAAACCGACTGTACTCCAACTTCCCATGGCCCGCCAGGCCGCCTACGCTAACCTAATTCCCTAATTCTGCTGCTATTTAAATCTACCGCTATTACACCATGTACGCTTTAAACACCCAAAATATGAGAAAAAAGTACTTAATGCTTACTAAGCAAGTTGACCACAGCTCGAAAACACGTCCACTCCAAAGATCCTTGTAGGCCAGACGCAGGCTTCCAACATGATAAATGACATCTTGGTCTCTATTAAGGCACGCTTGGAACATGAATTGTCGCCTCCGAGAAGTCCTTGGTCACCTGGCAAAGGCAGGCATCACCCTCTACCGAGAGAAGTGCTCGTTCGCCACCAGACACATCAAGTTCCTTGGCGTCGTTGTCAACACTAAAGGCATCACTCCATACGTTGACAAGGTCACGGCAATATAATCTATGTCTGTGCTTGAGGACGTCGCAGGCGTCCGGCGTCCGCTGGGCCTTGTTAACCACATCGTAGAACATAACCGCACCGATCAGAACATGACTGTTGAAAGACTCTGCATGGGTCAAGTCCATAAGCTTGCCTTTTATAAGCTGAAGCAGCTGCTCTGTTTTGACCTCTGTGGCATGGTATCACACCGCAAACAAGATGACAGTGTTTGCCGACACCAGCTCTTTCGGTCTCGGGTGGTAATTTTTCAAGAGCAGCATTCCAGTGAGCCTGCAGCCTACGTCAGCCGAACGCCGCTACAGCCAAAATGTGAAAGAGGGTTTGGCCGCCAGCCGGGTTGTACAACGGATCTATGAATATGTCCGTGGTCTCCAACTGCATTGTTGCAAATGGTAGACCACAACCAGCTGCCATTGCGGATACTGTGATTTTAGTATAGTTGATGCGCATGCAAGATCCAAGTTCTTTGTACCGGTCCAACTGTTGGGCACTGACGACATACTCTATTTCCGTGCATCGTTTGGATAACCTGCCTCACAGCCAGACATGTTAAGTCAAATTATTCGTAGAGGAGATTGTTTGTTCCCTCCCAGACGTCGTCCCTTCGCGACTTGACGAACTTTACCAAACTCAAGCCGACGGCGGCGAATGTAACCTTCTTCACTACTGCACAAAGGGCTCGCTCAGAGTGTCCCGGTTTGCTGCTTATGTCAAAAACTGCTGCCAACATCAGATGAATTTAAGCACTTCGGAGGGACTCAGAGGTGTGTTTGCATCGTCATTTCATTTTCTTTTCAACATCGCATGCTGAAGCTACCTCATGACAGACATTAGAGCGTCAGCTACTCTAAACATCTCGCTTAGGAAGCTGTCTCGTGACCGGAGATGAACAGTCAGGACCGGGCACTAGTGTCTAACTGCTCAAAGTGCAATAGTTTGCAGCTCCAGCCCTCGGAACGACTGTGACTCCAGGTGATCCTTGGGAGGAGGTTGGAGTGAACTTCATTCACTTGAACATCCAAGACTATTCGCTCCTGGCCGACTACAGGTCTTTGGTTTCCAGAGGTCATCAACCTGCGTTCTACAGCAGCCCCAGCGACCACTACTGCCATCAAGAGGGTCTAAGCACGCTACGGCATCCCAAGGCTGGACCTCAGTGATAATCAGCCTCAGTTTGATGCCAATGACTTTTATTACTTCGCTGATTACTGTGGCTTCCATCACATTACCAGCAGCCCACACTTCCCACAGTCAAACATTGAGGTGGAACGCATTGTCGAGGACAGTCAAGCCCTTGCTGCCGAAGGCAAAATGCCCCCTTGGCACTGCCATTTTACCAGTGTCACACTCAATTGGGGAAAATATTTGTTCAGTGTTTGCAAAGTGACATTCCTGGGCTGCATTGCTGGTGCCCTGGGTGTCAGGCTGACTTAAAAAAGGTACAGGTAGTTAAAGAAATCTTTACATCGTCAGCAGTCTCAGGCGTGTGAAAATTTTGTGGGGATGATAAACTACGTATTAATTTACTTATTGATTGATTTATTGGTAAGGTTCGTGTTCGATCTCGCGTAAATAGCAGTGCGGCTACATAAGGTCCTGTTGAAGAATAAGCGTTGGTCCTGGGACTTTCCACAACAAAGCTCGGTCGATTCCTTGGAAGAGCTTGCATCTGTTTAGCAAAAATAAATCCGATGATTTGTAATGCATAGGTGAGGTTTTTATGAAGGTGCAGCGCAAAGGGTAAAAACTTCAGTTACTTTTTTGTGCTCGATAACACAGGTTCAACAGCACAATGCACAAATAGAAAAGGGCACGCAGGCGTTGACGTTGGCAGTCAAAATATAGCATTGTTACCTGAAGGAACTTGACTTTCACTTTGACACCAAACATAAGTCTTTTGTTACACTTTTTTGGAAACTTTTTCATAAATGGGCTTCTATTAGGAGCCCAGAAATTTTGTTTAATGGTTCTTCGGATATGCAGATATATCAAGGTGGGCTGGAGCAGTGGCGCTATATGATGACTGAATCCGAGAGAGAGATGAGGTATTGCACAGTGAGCGAACATAGAAGCATACAAAATGTCTGGTTACACGTGAAGGAACATGAAAGTTCACCCTTTCAAGGAGTTGCGGAGAATCAAATGCACCATTAGCAACCTTGTGCAGAAAAACAGTCTTGAACAGATATTGTAGACAGAAGTGAAAGTGAAAACATTTGGAGCATATATTCATTATTAGAATAAAAGAGCCTCTCAAAGAATCTATCATAAACAATTCGGATAACCTTTTTCTGAACATTTTCGATTGTTATTGCCTGTGTCTTAGATATCGAGTTCCATTTGACAGAAGCAAACTCAAGCCGTAATCTCACTAGGGAATTAAAAAGTTGAATCAATGAAAGGGGTTGTTTAAAATTACGCTTCAGGCGAGACATTATTCCTAGTACTTTTTTAGCATTTCCAACGAGTAAAGACACATGATTTTTGAAAGTTAAAGCACAGTTTGTCACACACGCCAAGCTCCTTTACGAGAGGTAGAGGCTCTATTGACCATCACTTAAGATAATAAGTAAAGCCAAGAACATCATGCCGTCGGCACAAGGAAAGCACTTTTCTTTTTGTGGGTGTTAAGCAACAATTGATTTTTTACAATATTGAAAAATACTTGACACGTCATTTTGTAAGATATCGTAATCTTGAAATGTATGAATGCTATTGAACAACTTAATGCAGTCAGCGAAAAGTAATAGCTCAGAAGCACCTACGCAAGACACAATATCATTTATAAAAATCAGGAACAACGAAGGGCACAGGACTGATCCCTGAGGAACACCGGAAGTTGTAAAAAAGAGCACGGAGAGACTGTCATCAACGCCAACAGTGTTAGAGTGCAACGACAGATAGCTGTCAAACCATTCACACAGCTCACGACACACTGCATTTTAAAACAGCTTACGCAATAGTAACGAATGACTTACTTTGCCAAACGTTTTAGTCATATCAAATCATATTGAATGAACTCGTCCGCTATTCATAACAATTGGCGCAAAAAATTCTAAAGACATTTCAGAGATTCCTTACAAACGATTCGGGGGAGTTGGAGGGGAATCCCCTGCTGCCGAGCACTTACAATGCTTCTGTTGAAGATGTGTGATAATTTTTATTTTAAGCAGCCTTTAACTTCCCTCGAAACTACCATGTGACATGTTAAGACTACATATTTTGACTGAAATACTAACGGATAAAATATTAGCTTGGTAAAGCCACGCATGCTCATTTGGTTTTCAGCTTCTTACAAAGATTAAATATCAAGTTCCAGCCTTGCAAGGTGGCCTTGGATTTTTATGAATCTTCCAACCTCAGTGCACAAGAGTTATTTTTTCGCCATGAACATTTTTGTTGACATTACACTTTTAGGGACACTACACATTTGTTGCAGACTTTGAACACCCTTGGTGTTGCATGGAAATAGGTCAAAGTTGTATGGACAAAGATCAACGTTTATGAGTGTTTGAAGTGTCCTTTCCTAAAACCAGAATATTTATATTTTAGGCAGACAAAAATTTTAGTTGTGTACCCACTTTTATTATAATAATATACAATAAACGTCATTATACTTCTCAGCAACGGTATCTTCTCTGTTGATTTCACCTATGGCCAGTGAACAAGTTGAAGATTCTAGGGTACCTCTTGTTTTTCTTACATATATTGCCCTATAGCTCTATACTTAATCTTGACATAAGCAGCAATTATAAAAGTGCTCCTGGAGCACCATCGACGTCAGCAAGTTTTCAATATATGTAGAGCACCAGAAAAGAAGCCACATTGTTCCAAACCTGTTTTGGGCTGTAACGAAGATACTAAAAAGGCTAAGTATTTTGGCTTTTTGAAGCGTCAAATCATGAAGAAAAAAGATCATGCAGAGCACTTTGTGAAAGAGTTCTTTTTAAGTTTATTTTTTTAATAAACAAATTTTTGTGGGGCACCTTTGCAGAGATTTAAAACGAGAGACAAAAGATAAAAAGAGAAACCCACAACACACCAAATTCTGACATGTTGTGTAGTGCCCCCTTTTCTATCTGTCGTCTCCTAATTCAAACGTATCTCCAAATGTGTCTCGCAAAGAAGTTACCTATTGCAAAAATAGGATAAAAGAACTATTCAAAGGCATTTTATGAAGAACAGGTTTTACTAAAAAATATCTTGGAAGAACTCAATCAGATATTTTTTTATGGTGAACTGATTCATCGGAAACGAGCTTATAAGAAATATTTCTTACTACTGGTTTGAGCTGAGCTTGTTGAATCATATTTTTGGGTGGTGCCAGCTGAACAGTAATGAACACAGAAAATTTACAACCGCTGGACTATCAACTATATTACAGCCTTCTTCTTCCTTCACTACTCTCAGTATTTACATTGAAGTCCTCTTCTTCCTTATTTACAACCTGCATTAAAGCCTTCCTCCTCTTCTTCTATACCTATTGACAAACGTGGAGCTGCTTCGAGCCCTTCAGGACCTCCGCAGAAACAGTTTTTCTCACTTGTGCAGCGCCAAGGAGCACGCACTGACACATTCTTCTTTTTCATCCATGGCCAATGCTTCAAAGATTTCACGCGCAAGTTTTGCTTTGTTTTTTTCCGAGAACCTTGATGTTTTTCAATCTTGGAGTGCACCGGCATTCTCGACAATGTACCGGTAGATGTCCCCCTGCTGATATATTACTTAACGAAGCAGCCACTACAGCACTTACGTCTGCCCTTAAAAAGTCCTCCAGTCATCAAGTTGGGCGAAGATTTCAAGCACAAAATGTCAAGGCTACAGGCTACTTGTTATAAGCTTTCCCGAGTAAATCGGGGGCAGGAAGGAATGAACACCATCGTTCTCAGCGTGCGTGTGCAGGCAGCTCGAGATGCCAGACACTTCTTGTCTTTATTCTCGCGCCACGGATGCATGGCGCCGCTAGCATCATCATCACACTCCTCCCCTTTTTATACGAAGGAACAACAATACTGTCTCACAACCTAGACGTCAAAGTTCGGGTCACTATGGTCTAAGGCCTGTAACGATCTACGGGCTTTTTTACTCTCGTAGAGCGTAGCTTTTGGGGACTACTCGGAGTCTGGACGGTTGGCAACGTCTGGCATGAAACTTCCTGAGTTCGAGGAGGTCCTCTGTCAGGGTGTACTGTTGTTGGTCCATGATGATCTTCGTTCCCGGAAGATCCGGTTGACCTGTCTCGTTCAGCTGAGGAGTCGGTTGCCCCGTGCTCTCTGTAGGGTGTCACAGGTGGACGACGATGTTCTCGAAGATGGTCACCATGACGGTTCCAACGAGTTCCATCTCTCAGTTCCACTTGCACAGATGATGAACTCGATGGTTGTATAACAACCCCAGGAAGCCATGAAGGCCCTGACCTGAAATTTCGGGCAAACACTTTTTGACCATGCTGAGGTAGAGGGCCTTTGCGTGCTCCTTGGTCACAGCGTAACTTTTGCTTCAGCTGCTTCCAGAGTACTTCACTCCGCATGTCCGGATGTAGGAGGTCTAGGGCTGTCTTTAGCTTTCTGCCCATTAGCAGCTCAGCTGGACTATGACCTGTTAGTGAATGCTTTGTAGTTCTGTATGTCAGAAGCATCCTGTCAATCTTGGTCTGAAAATCTCCAGATGACGCTTTCTTCAGCATTCCTTTCACGGTCTGCACGACGCGTTCCGCAGCTCCGTTTGATGCTGGGTGGTAAGGGGAATCAGCATACGTCGGATCCCATTGCGGCTTAGGAATTCGCTGTACTTGTCGCTTACGAAGGCCGGACCGTTATCCGAAACGACAATATCTGGTAGGCCGTGTGTCGAAAAGATGTTCCGAAGGCATTTGATCGTAGCATCAGCAGAGGGTGACGATACCGGTATGACCTCAACCCACTTCGAGTATGCGTCGACCAATACCAGGAAATAACGTCCTTGGAATGGACCACCAAAGTCAACATGTAAGCGGGACCATGGCCGTTCTGGAAAAGGCCACGGGGTTGACTGTACTTTCCGATCGGAACGGTGATGTTCTTGGCATTCACGACAATCTTGAAGCTTTGCCGTGATACTGTGGTCTAGCCCATCCCACCAGACGTGACTTCGTGCAATAGACTTCATCTTCTCCACTCCTGGATGGCTTTCGTGCAGTAATTGAAGTACTTGCTCTTGTAACTTGAGTGGGATGATCACTCTTGATCCCCACAGTAGACAGTCTTCTTGGACGCTGAGTTCTGTCAGCTTTGTTCGAAAAGGCGACCACTGTGGTCCTCCTGGGAGATCGCTACCGGACCACAGTGCCTGTCTCACTCGTGACAACACTGGGTCAGTCGCGGTATGCTGTGCAACGACTGCGGCGGAGAGAACAGCAGGGTACGCCGCTTCCAACATGAGTACATCAGCTGGCCGCGGAAGTTGGAAGTTGTCCACTGGTAACGGTAAGCGACTCAACGCATCGGCGTTACCTATGCTCGGGCCGGGTCGGTAGACCAGCTTGTACTTGTACGCTGCTAGTGTAATTGCCCAACGTATGACTCGAGGTGATCCTCTCTCTGGAATGGCCTTGTCAAGGCCCAGAAGTCCAAGGAGAGGTTTATGGTCAGTGACGGCTTCAAACTGGTTACCCCAAAGGTACTGATGAAACTTCGTCACTCCGAAAACGAGTGCCAAGGCTTCCTTATCAAGCTGACTGTAATTTTGCTCAGCTGGTAGGAGGCTTCTCGAGGCGAAGGCTATGGGACGTTCCTGTCCCCTTGAATCTCGATGGGCAAGAACAGCGCCGAGTCCGTAAGGAGATGCGTCACAGCTGAGGATGATCTCTTTGTTAGGATCAAAGTGTTGAAGTACTGCTGCAGATGTCAAGAGCTCTTTGCTCTTGTGAAAAGACTTCTCCTCTTGTTGCCCCCATCGCCATGATGTATTCGCAGCGAGCAGGTGGTACAACGGTTGAAGTACTGAGGACAAGTTGGGAAGGAAACGCCGGTAATAGTTGACGAGCCCAAGGTAGCTTTGAAGCTGCTTGAGGTCAACTGGTCGAGGCGCATTTAGGACAGCTTCTACCTTGCGTGGCGTTGGCTTCAGTCCTCCGGCTTCAATCACATGCCCAAGGTATTCCACTTCAGGGGCCATAAAAGTGCATTTTTCTAGCTTGAGCTTGAGACCTGCGACCTCTAGACGCTGTAGCACTTGTTCAAGATTTTTTAGGTGGTCTTGGTCATTGAGTCCAGTCACGAGAATATCGTCAAAGTATACGACGACGTGTTGCATATCCTGCAGTAGGTTTTCCATTTCTCTCTGGAAGATTGCAGGAGCCGAGGATACTCCAAATGGTAGTCTGGTATATTGAAAAAGTCCTTTTGGAGTGTTGATGGTGACAATCTTCTGACTCTCAGGCTCGAGCTCCACCTGTTGGTATGCGTCCTTCAGGTCCAGTTTGGTAAACTTGACGCCTCCTGAAAGTTTGGCCCACAGATCTTCCAATCTGGGTACCGGGTACTTCTCGAGAATGGTTGCAGGATTTACAGTAACCTTGAAATCACCGCAGATCCGCACTCGGCCGTCACGCTTTAGAACAGGCACGATCGGTGCTGCCCATTCGGATGTTCTCACAGGACAGATAATTCCATCGCGTTGAAGTCGTTGCAGTTCTTGAGCAACCTTGTCCTGTAACGCAAACGGAATCGTGCGAGGCTTGAAGAACTTGGGCCGCGCTCCCTCTTGGATGGTGATCTTAGCTTTCACGCCTTTCAGCGTACCTAGTCCGTCGGAAAAAACTTCCTTGTGATTTTTCAGAATTGCTTCCATGCTGGATGCAGCGGTAACTTCTTTCACATCGGCCAAACTTATTCCAAGGGCGTTGATCCAATCTCTTCCAAGGAGTGTAGGAGTCTGATCACGCGCGACATACAAAGGAAGCGTTGCTTCTTTGTTTAGAAATCGAACAGGTACGACAACCTTTCCCTGAACCTTAGAAAGGTCACCGCGATAGCTTCTTAGGATGACATCCGAAGGTTCACATTGAAGCTCTGGAAATTCTTCTACGAAAGTTCTTTGTCCGATGATGGAGACGCTGGCTCCGGTGTCCACTTCTAGCCGAAGTGGTTTCCCCGCCACTTCCAAAGTAGTAACATATGGAGGTGAAGATATGGAGGATTTCAGTGACCACATGTTGTACGTCACGGGTGGCTGACTCGTGGACGACTGTTCGGAATTGTCAACAGCATAGACAGGACGCTTGTGAGCGTTTTTCTTCTGTCCGGAATTGTTGGATTGGCCTTGCTGCTTCTTTGATTTGCACACACTGGCAAGGTGTCCCGTCTTGTGGCATGCGTTGCACTTTGTTTTCGAGTGCTTGCACACAGACGCATAATGAGGCCCTCCACAACGATAGCAAGTGATGCTCTTCGATGAAGCTTCTTTGGCCACGTTGATAGCTTCGGACGCCACTTGACATTTTCCTTGTTTCATTAGCAAGTTCGAATCGTTCTTCGCAGTTTCCATCGCTAGTAGAAGCTGGATCGCGGACTCGAACGTGAGATTGGGCTCTTCAAGCAACCGTGTCTGCATTGTGGAGTCATTGATGCCGCAGACAGCAATACGCAACTGAACGAAGTA
>JAZHYW010065980.1:0-20653 GCA_037355805.1 Ixodes ricinus
TGCGGACAGCCCACATTGGTACGCTGTCGCGCTTTCGTCCCGCGCCGTGGGAGAGGGCTGCCGCCGACACACCGACATACCGGATTCGCCAAGACGGCAGAGACGGCTGCCTCCGTTGTCTGGAAGCTGTTGTCCACGACGATAGATGGCGGCAGTCAGCCCCTCCGCCCTAATTCAAAGGAGAAAATCCCGAGACTGCGCATGTCCAGTCGTTCCTATAGCCACGCAAATGCTGTCGTCACCAAGTCCTGTTGATTGTCGCGGAGCAAGATCGTAAAGTATTTGTGTGCGTCGCATACGTATACCGGAAAGGGAGGCGTAACGCATACGCATACATACAGTTAGCTGTTCAACTAGGGCTGGGTGTCGATTACAAATTTTAACCAGATTAGTCGCTATCCTTGCATCGATGAATTGAACGATTAATCGGCTGCGTTGACTTTAAGACAAAAACTACGTCGAACTACACATTTTGTTTGTACTATTTCTTGCTATGTCATCAACAGCGTAATGTACAGTCTTGTCATAAACGTGACGCTGTGCACCCCCCTCCCCCTTTTTTTCCCTGCCGCACCAACAAAAAGAAAACAGCTATAAAACTAAAATATTTCTATATTATTATTCATAGAGCCCTGGTGGCAATCGTGGGGGATGCTAAAATTATTTACTCTAGAACACAAAAGTGCTGCCACCTGAAATCGATAAATTCGCGCCAATTAGGAAAGCAGGCAATTTTACATTCTAAAATTTTCTAACTAAAAAACCCAACCGATTAACCGGTTAAAAAAATTCTATCGCGATGAAGCATTCGTCTATTAATCGGAAGGTTAATCGATCAATTGCCAGCCCTACTGTCCACCGACTGGGTTTGTGCACAAATCACGAATAGCGTGACCTATAGTCTATAGTGTACGGTAATGGCTGCGTCAGGGAGGGTCACGCTCCATTGCCCTATCCGGGACATTACCTTCCGCTCGCAACTGCGCGGTTACGCCCATCCCAAAGGTCATCTATGCACGCGAAGCTTTGTCTCCTATAGTTCGTCGACTTCTTTTCGGGGAAAGCATACTGTTTATTGTATAGATATAACCACATATTAGGCAGGTTCCGTACTGCACTGCTTACGACCGGAGAGGCTTGAAAACCGTCTTTCTGTTTTTTAAGACTCTCGTGACTGCCTTTGACCGCTGCTCAGACGTGGTCATGAGCAGTCACGAGAGACTTCAAAACCGGTTTTTAAGCCTCTCCGGTCGAAAGCAGTCGCGAGTCCGTGAACCAACCTTTAGACTGATAAGCTTGGGCAGTTCGTGCGGACGAATAGACAGAGCGAGGAATGAAGTTTTGTGGAATAGACCTTTCATTCCTGCAGCGAACACCGCGTTTTTTGTATGATTTATGAGCAGTGCGACCTTCAGCTTTAGGGTCCGATAAGCAGACGCAGTTATCGCTGCGACTGTACAGTAGATTCACACAAGATTGCTCTATTTTTATGTATTTTTTACTTTCATCATGTAATCCGGCGATCGACTGCGTTTTAGCAGTACATCTGAAGAGAATACAGGGCAACTTCCCAAACGGTTCACTTCGAACTAGAAACGGCACTGTGTACCACCCCGAGAGGGAGTCACGTACCCACCACACTCTGCACCGTCAGACGAGCGATGGAAGGGGGATGCGGGGAAGGGGGGGAGGCATGAAAACCAAACATTCGTTACTCGAACCGGACCTTTGTTGACTCCGCTTCTAACCTATCCCCGCTCCCTCATTTTTCTCCTAGAAACGTAAAAACACTCTCTAGGCTGGAAGTCACAGCAACACATAAACATACACTCCCGCCCGACAAGCGACAAACAACTGCAGGGTTTCAGGCTCCCGTAGCCAGGAACACAAGCAACTCATTTATTGGTCTCGGTTCTTCGCTGTATTTTGCTTAAAACATAGAGGCCGGTGTCCACGCATACAACAATAAAAAAGGATTGGCAACAAACTACCCGTAAAGAAGGAATCAGTTAAGGACTAAATATCAAAACAAAAACAAGCTCTCTTTTATGTTTATGTTGTTGTTTATAGTTTGTATGTATACCACACATTCACATGGCGTCTCGTTTCTTTGAGTTGAAGAAATAAGTGTAAAAAAAGAACTAAAACGACACAAATCAAATATCTCTATAAATAATAAAGAATTACTAAGAACAACTTTAATCAATACTCCCTCCAGCCGTGTATGGTCTCTGCATTGAACCAACCTCTTGGAGGACAAAAATGCATCTGGTATCTACTAGTCACAGAAAAGAAGCCCCTGAGGGAAATCTACTGAGTACGTGTTTTTATTTATGTGATTGTTGGGACTTATAGAACCATCCTACGTATATATGGTACAACCGGGCCCAAGTATCAACAGCATAGATCCTCCTCTTGTACACGAAGGTCTGTATGCCCGTGTGTGCGTGGGCATGTGTGTCCGATCCATCCAGAGGTATAGTATATATAGACCAGTCCGGCCGACGCTTTATGTTTACAGTGGATTCCACCGTGCGCGTAACGAGGTGTGTTGTGTTAGTGTGTTTGCGCTTCGCCTGTGCGTGCGTGTGTATCAATGCGCGTGAAGTGCGCACGCGTGTGTGGTGCGTGTGTGTGTGTGTGTGTGAACTTGGTTTACATTGGCTACAGAATTCGTAAGTCAGCAGCAGCAGCGGACCCAGAAAGAAGAACGCTATTGGTCAACAGGATTACCCATCACGCCGGGTATATACTGGCGCCCAACGTAGGGTGGTAGGCAGCTCCCCTGGTGGGAATTGAGAGAGAACAGACCTCGTGCTTTTTCTTTTCGTTATCGCTATTTTTTTGGTTCAGAGCAGCGACCATGAGATGTAAGTCGCATTAATTCGAAGAGGGTCTGTAAATAAATGAAGGCGATGGCCAGTTTTCTGTATCTCTGGTTCTTTATACCGGGAGAGAAAATAAGTGGTGTTGCAGACACGTAGGCAGTTTGGCAGCCATCAAAATGACACCACGGCTACTCTATAATCATCATCGTAATCATCATCATCAGTTTATTTTGGGTAGCTCACGAACAGCTAAATGCCTCAATTATGCGATGCACAAAAAAAAAAGCATTACACAGAATTGGAGATGTCAATGCCCCGCTCGATATAGTGTTCCGTATACGGTGTTCTATGCGGCTTATGAAACTATCTAAGATTGTGCCATTTAACGATAGAAGTCGCAGTAAATATTTACTCACATGATTCAAGTGGAATTCGTCTTTTCTGTTGTTTTCTTTTCGACCACTGTCAGACAGATACTTTTTTTTTTTAGCTCGAACTATGTTATGTTTTTTTTCCAGAGATTACTATAGTCCGGGTGCTGTAAAATATGACTGACCATGCGTCTCGGCTTCAAGATCTATCCCTACAGCTTCCTGGTGCCTGATGATGTCGATATATAATTGGTTAAAGTCACTCACAACCTAGAGGGCGTGGCTTATCATGTTCACGCCTCCTCCTTCGTGATTGCTTCTCCGGCGTTCTTATACCTCAATGCCGCAATCTCTATTGGCTGCTCAGCGTTAATTAGATGCAAGGAGCTCGCCACGGCCTTCCGTTGTTTTTTAAGCGGCCAGTGACAAACTACTCTACGGTCATCGGTATCCTTGTTCTAGTCGGGTGCCTCTTCCTTTCTTTAGCACGTAGCAGGCGCACTGTTTTAGAACACATCCTTACTCCACCTCCACATGCGTAACTGCGCAAAGTGAGTCATCAATTTGTTTAGTTTTCTTTCCTGCAGATGTATGCCATGAGCAGGCCCTAACGTGAAAAGTATTGCGTCGCCAGCTATAAATGTTACTTACGCAATGTCCCCCAAGAATTGAAATTCGGAGGTCAAAGTACTTGAATGTTATTTGTCTGTAAGCTACGTAGCATATTCTCGGAATTTCAAACTCATTATAAGGACTATCTGTTTTTTTTCTTCTTTTATTCTAAACAATGACAATAGCAAACATGCACGTCATAAAATATAAAATGGTGGTTTCCGATATAATATATATGCATGATTTAGTACGTTGCGCTTAATTCATATACGTTTGATTCGTTATACGTATTTGAATTGATTATATATATATATATATATATATATAGAGAGAGAGAGAGAGAGAGATCTGTTGCGCTTAATTAGTTATGCATATTTGAATTAAATACGCATTCGTTACATGTATTTCGTTATACGTATTCGAATTGAATACATATTCGTTGTTCGTAATTCGGTAAATGTATCGAAGTTAAATGCATATTCGTCGTTCATATATCGTTATACGTCTCTGAAATAAATACCTGCTCGTCGTACGTATTTCGTCATTTGAATTTGAATTAAACACGTATGCCTCGTACGCATCTCGTTATACGAAATTGAATTGAATACGTATCCATTGGAGGTAATTTGCCATACGTATTTGAATTAAATGCATGTTCATTGTACGTATTTCGTTCTACGTGTTTGAACTAAATAAATATTCGCTGTACGTAATTCGTAATGAGTAGTTAGATTAAACGCGTATTCATTGCGCCCGGATGGAACACGTTTACGTCACAAAACAAAGTTTTCCCCGATTCTTTGATGCTAATATGTGGTTCAACAAACGCGCTCTTTCTTCCTCTTTCATTGGCTTATTCTTTAGCGGAGCCGCGGAACGAGGTAGATACAATCCGGGACTCAAAACTCGAGGTAAAACACATTCCAATGCATCAAAATACGGGAGCACGCGTCAAGAAAACCCAACACTATAAGCTAAAACGAAACGAAACTTATAAAACGCAAGCCAAAACTAAACACCTATATTGCCGGCACTTTTGGTGGGAAACCAAAACAAAAACCAGAGTGCTTGTTTAAGTCGCAAGCCTTTCTCCTAACCCACCATCGCTTCAAGAGCCCTTCTTTCTCAATTCGAAGACCGCGTGAAAAATATACATAAAAAAGGTAGCAATAACAATAAGCGATTTTCCTTCGGGCTTCAGTAGAGAGTTGCGTGCATGGAGGACGTCTTTCGCACTCGGATATGCGTGCATCGCCCGCGCGTTCACCGAAATATGCAAATAAGAGCGGGTGCTTTGACGCGCGCAGCGCGGATTCGAGCTTCGGTTTAACCTCACGTTGGACCGGGACGGACACCACGAGCCGTTCCAAGCCAATCCAATGGCGTGTGGACGTCACGTGCCCTTCGGGAGAAGCGAAGGGAGCGTAGCCAGGTGCTACGTTCACACCGTTGGATTGGCTTGGAGTGGCTCGTAGCGACCGCTGCAATCCATCTTATAGGTGAAACAAGTATACAGATGGGGACGGTGGGGAGAAGTCCTAGCGCATACTCGGCCGCGGGCACACGCCACTTTGCCGTCTGCGAAAATATCCTAAAGGATTAATTTTGCTGCCACGTTTGTTTTCAATCGGCGATTGATGTGTCTAAGTGTCTACATACTTCGTTTCATGGGTTGTATGGTACGACGACGTCAGAGGTGTCAGGGCTGTCGCGTGTTTAGCTTTCTACGTATGCCTATACACACATCAGGCGGGCCTATACACCAACAGGCGGTCCTGACGTCAGGCCGTTGAGGTGGCGCTGATATGCGGCGGAGAGCAGTAGTGCTTCCAGAGCCAGAGTATCGCGTTCCTTTTCCTTGCGCCGCCAACTCCGTATTGGCGGAGAAGCGGTCACGTGCGCCGAACTGGATCCAACCTTCATGAGGGAAAAGCGACCTTGCAGGCGCCGAGTTTCGGGCGGAGCATGTTTCTCGCTTTGCGTTTGCGACAAAATACACGTCCTACACTAAAAGTCAGAACGGACTGTGAAGGTTCTCTTGACGCATTGAAACATTATGTGCTGAGCCACTGGTAGCTACAGTATAATCGCGTTGTTTTATAACGCGAGCGATGTTTTAAAACATGTTTCCAAAGTCTGGGAAGCAGACGACACGGAGGACGATCGCGTTGCTCGCGTCTGCGGCGCTCGCGGAGTGATACGCGACCGGCACATCCGGGCACTTCGGACCAGACAACAACGCGTAGCTACGGCTTTCAAAGGGACGACGTTTTCGTCGGCTACTATGTTCTACCGATGGCATAGAGAAAAACAGGAGACAAATGACGAGACGACGGCGCACGCGCGGCGTGTCGCCGCACTATATCTTCTCTGCTCCACAATCTTATATCTTGTTTGTGGAATGTCCCAACCCCATTAACACCATTTCACAATGTTCGCCAAGTAGGAAATATAGTATTTGGTAGAGGGACCTATGCTTACGGCGTGCTCACGATACAAGTCGTCAGGTGAAGTTTGACACCTGTCCTCTATAAACATTTCTAAATTAAATTAAAGGGCGCAAGAAAAGTGAGCTACAGCAAATGCCAGAAACCAGTTCATAGACACCTGTAGACAGATCTTTATTTACTTGAATAGATGCGCTTTGGACATTTCGGCGTCACCAGCCGCTAAAAGTTAATTCCCTATCCGGCATCGACAACGCTGCACTCGGGTGATTTTCACGCAAAGGGCTTCTTTCTGGCGACATACTCATTACTGTGGGACCTTGGAGCTCTCAAAATGTCTGAGAGAGTCTGTTCTGTTTTTGTTTTGTTTCTTCGCCTAAAAGCCCTAATGTTTGTTTTGAAATCAAATATCCTATTAAACTTTGATGCCATTAGAAAATAAACGACTTGTACGATCGCAAACATATATGATCGAGCAGTGGGTGTACAGTTCTTTTTTAATTTATAAATAAGCCAATCACGCGAATGTTTCTATCACAGAATCGGCGAAAACCTGTAACGGATTTAGGTGTAATATCATGAACAAACAAATCGCCTGATGTTGAGTTGAGTCAAAAGCGTTTGTTTTAACGCGGGGCCACCTGGGCCGTCGCTAGGCCGCCGTTGGAGAGAACATGTGCGATGGATGCG
The DNA here is from genome assembly GCA_037355805.1 of Ixodes ricinus. Lineage (NCBI taxonomy): Eukaryota > Metazoa > Arthropoda > Arachnida > Ixodida > Ixodidae > Ixodes > Ixodes ricinus. The sequence continues at coordinate 6,949 of JAZHYW010065980.1, forward strand.
GTGCCGTCTACCATTGCGGGGCGCTCTTCTGAGTCGTCGTCTTCTACGAGCGCGGATGCCTCATCTACGTCTACCCCTGCTCGGCGAGGAGGTCGTCGGCCACGTAAGACTGAAGCCGAGAAGGCGGGGACAAAGGCTAGGCGTGCAAAGGCGATGCGCCACAAGCGGGCCGAGGATTCGATAACGCTATGGCATTCCACTTTTCAAGGGGCACCGACAGGTCAAATTTTTTTTATTATTATCCGAAACAATTGAAAACGATGCTTGGACATTACCCTCAAAATTCCAAACTTAAAAACTGAGTGTTTGTGAAGTAAAAGAAACAATTTCAAAAGACGAATTTGAAGTTCCCGCGCGATCCGCGCCAGTGCAGTGACGTCAAAGATTGAGTCGTCCTGCAACTCGAGTTTCTCTCACGCCTCCGAACCATCCGGTCCCGAATTGTTGTGTTCGCCCGCGTCCAGCGATCCACCGCTCTTCTCCGTGCGTGCCGGCTATCGCTTGTGAGCAGACGACGCTTCACTTTCGAGTTTGAAGTTCTCAAATTGTTTTAAACGGTGTGAGGCCGAAGAGAACGCGCAGTGGACTTTGTGAGGGGCCACGTCGCTCCGGTTCTGCCTTCTGCGTGAAAGGCTATCCGGCGGAGTCACACCCCAAAACTCGGCACACAGACACCGAATTCTGTTGCTTTGTCCGTTTGACTATTTCCTTTTCGAAGTCTGAGAGGTCGTCGGGCACCTAAAAAAGATAACTTCGTCCGATTCCCCGACTCACCGATCATCCTCAGCGAGCGCCGCCATGTTTTCCGAGGGAGGATAAAAAGCCGGGAGGCGACATCACTCCGAACTCTGATTTTCGGTATTTCAAAAGAAGCACCATAATGGAATCGCAATAACGTTAAAAAAAAACATGTTTTCCAAATGCCGTTATTAAATATTATAGAAATGTCGCTTACAAAGCTTGTAAATTTCATAATCGATTTTGTCACAAATAAAGAGAAGCAAGGAAATGTGAAGAGAAAAACGCCAAAGATATAAAGCGCGCGCGCGCGTAAAAAAAAACTTTTTCCCGTTGCGGTATTTTTTTTGTGTGTGTCTATGATTACAACGTGCATAGTTTTAGACAACAACAACAAAAACTAAACGATCTTTGGGGTGTCAGTGCCTCTTGAAAAGGCGAAGCTTAAGTGTCCTTCGACTTTTTCTATTTCTTATGAAGGCAAAGCGTGATGCTTTCAGAAACACAAATATTGCCTTCTATACGACTAATCTTTTTATCACCTTCCTAACGACCCTAATTGCGCGATCATACCTAGATCTTGTTAATGCAAATGTTCCCTCACTGTCACTGAGCAAACCTGAGTTGTCATAAATAGTTGGCCTCCAAACCCTCGTGCTGTCAGAGTCATCAACACACTCGATCTGCGTCACTGCTGACGCTAATTCCTGTGCGCCTGTGCCCTCTTTAGCATTTTCGCGTGTATCTTGCACGCCGACAGAGAAAATAGTCAAAACGTGTATTAGGTATTAAATGCAGAAGTTATGCACATCGTGATGAGATGCAATTAGTGGTAAAAAATTGCGGTGGCATAGCTCGGCTATGCCAGGATATACGTAGCGTGAGCTTATGCGCACAAAATGAGAGGCGCTATCAAGCGGCTCCGGTGCAGCGTCAGACTTGGCTACTGCGCAATGGAGGCGGACAGCTGGGCACGCGGTGGCGCCAGTGCGTCTGCCGCGGCTATGACGTCACTCCTCTGGAAAGTACAGACCGGCGAGGCGCGCGCGGTGGCGGCGGCTCCGGCGCCGCCAGCTGTGCGTTGTGTGACGTCACTGCTCCTCGCGCATGCGCAGACCGGCGAGGCGCGCGCGGTGGCGGCGTCTCCGGCGCGCCAGCTGTGCGCCGTGTGACGTCACTGCTCCTCGCGCTTGTGCAGCACGGAGCACGGCTCATTATGCGAGCCACGCGAAACTGCTCAACCTCGGCCAGTGTAGCTCACGCTACAAAAAGGTGGTAAATGTAAGCTTCAGACGACGCATTACAGGGTAAGGCAAGAAACGCGACGAGCGACGAGTTGAAGCCACTTTATGGCGGCCGCGTCACGTGATTCCAAGATGGCAGCCCCCACCCGACGGAGCGCTCTAAGGAATGCCTGCGCGTTTACTTACCCGCAAAACACTCGAAGAGCCAATCTCTGCGATCTACGAAATCGGCTCAGCGAATGATGAGGCGGAACATCCGTTTAGACCTCAAAATGAATTCTGCACTCTCTCATTACACAATGCAAAGCGTCATGCATGCATTGCGTAATGCCACAGCGCAGAACTTAATCTTGATGTCTAAACGGATGTTCCGCCTCATCACTCGCTGACCTGATTTCGTAGATCGCAGAGATTTGCACCGAGTGTTTTGCGGGTAAGTGGACGCGCAGAGCATTTCTTAGAGTGAGGCTGAAAAGGTTGATGCATATACAGTCAAATGCATCATATGCGCATGGTTTTAGTTACGACCGCCATAAGGTTGCGTGGCCAGTGTCCCTTCGACCCCGCTATACTCTGGAAGCCAGATGAGAGTCTATATGGCAAGCATCATTTCAATTCTCGGCGACTAGCAGTTTGATTTTATGTGATGGAGGACAGGCTTAACAAGGACGGCCTCAGAGTACGCGAGAGTTTTATGCGAGTTACCTTCTATGCGAGATCGATATTTTAGGATGATATTTACTGCTCTGACATAAGGACGCCCATTGTATCTGTCCATTCAAATGTCATTTTTTTACTTTGAACATCCAAGGGTAATAATAGTATTAGTAATAGCAATATTAATAGTTTCTTCACGTTTCTTCGCCAACATACGTTCCATTCCACCTCACAAAAGAGCTTTCAGGCGTGTGCGCGAGGACGAGGTGTTTACGTACGTATGAATTCTAAGGAAACAAATGACAAATGGAATAGATTGAATAAGTTTAAGACGTTATCCTTATACAATTCGACATTATTTGTGAACTAAGGTTCTTGTAAGGCACCATCATACGACTTTAATTTTGACATCAATCCCGCAAAATATTAAGAGCAAACAAATATAACGATCAAAATCATAACAAGGGACAAAAGCAAACCATCACAATCAAGTACAAGTAACGAAAGTAATCAAATCGCCAAAAGAAAAAAGGTAAATGAGTTGAGTGGAAGCGTCTTGTGAAGAAGACTGCCTGAAAGAAAACGATGCTCATCCAATTTAGTGGTTAATTGTAACTTGAGTTTGAATTAAATTCTTTAATATAGTGTGCGAGCTGGCTTGATGAATTTCATGACCAGCTCGTGATCAGCATAATGGTATGTTATGCTCATGATCAGCCAGGCTGTATCATCCCGTTATGAGCAAGCAAAACAAAATTGATCAAGCAAGCTTGCGTGTCACATTTAACAGTTGAACGCACTGTAAATACAAAAAAGAAACTGCTAAAAAGTAAACAATTTAAGGATCACACGCATTTTCACACTAGAAGTTCCTTCTTTTTTTTTCCCCTGAATTGAAAGACTCGATAGATATTGTGGAAATCTAATAAACGAAGAAGTGCCCTTATATTTTCTTAGCCTCTTTTTATATAGTTTGTATAAATGCTGGTGCAGTAAAAGCTATCTGTGTTTCTAATATTGTTTTTATTTTGTCTCGAATTTATATGTTAAGGAAAATATCGTGAGAATCAGAAGCTTGCGCGATTGTAAACACAATTGATTAAGCCCGCGGCTAGCTGTTTTTCGCAGCCGATATGTTCAAGCAATGTGCTCCTCCGTATGCGATGTTCTTCAGCATGTTTCTGATTACAGTATTCTTGTTCTTTTTGAAGTCTGAACAAGATGCGTAAATGCTTTTCTTCACAAAATATTTCTTTAAACTATCTACATTTAAAAGCCAGCTGAGTCATTCACGTGCACATCGAAGAGCACCAGGACTGAGACAAATCCTGGGATACACCAAAGTTGATGACACTCACTTTTCCTTGTCTGACGCTTTGAGATCACTTGGTAAATTGAACTGTAAGATCCTAAAAAAAAAAAAGGTTCCTTGGAAATGTTTTTTTTTGTTTTTCTTGTGCTATAAATTCATGAGGTATTAATAATAATAATAATAATAATAATAATAATAATAATAATAATAATAATAATAATAATAATAATAATAACTTTAATGGCGGGAGCAGATGCAGCAAGTTTAATTTTCTGGACTGGTCAAAGCTAGCAAGGAGTTGTAGGACCAGACCCAATGCTCGAAGGTAGCGGAGTCAACGGTAGCATAGTAGCACGTGCGCACACGAAACACGCAGCTACAGACACACGCGCGCACACGCAGACGCACAAGCACGCAGATGACCATGTTTCGTCAGTGTGCAGCGGAGAAGTTGAAGTAGTTGCTGCTATAGTTGTTGCAGCTTGAAGAGAACTACAAACACGTATAAACACACAGACAAAAAGTGATGCAGTGCAGGCTTGGGTCATACTTCGGTCGGAGACGGACGAGTTCTCAAGGTCAGTATGCACGCGCATTTATGAAGGAAGTCCGCACAAGTACTGAATTGTTAATCATCAAAAGAAATGAAGAAAACGTCGATTTGTATGTTTAGTGCGTTTGTTAGTTTGCACGTTCACGCGAAGCAAAATAAAGCAGGTGCCACGGGAAGAAAAGAGTTAATGCAACCAAAAAAGTGCTTAAAAACGCAAAAAAAAGAAAAAAAAATCACGGATACATTAGATCTTAATATTAGTTAACATTTCTTCACATTTTTTTTTCTACTGTAGGCGTGAAAATAGCCTCCGGAAGCTTAATGAAATTGAAAGGTACGTAATATGTACACACTCGTCTACCATAACGCGTGAAACATCGAGATATTACATAAAAAGATGTGTGACGAACAGTTCTTTGAGAAGCAGCTGGAAAGGTTGTAGTCATCACACCAAGAATTACAAAGCACGACACTTTGCACAGATAGTGAATGAAAATCGGGCAGTTGTAGCGTACGGTCAATTTCGCCTTGCCATAACTTTGTACATTTAGCGGGCAAAGTATTAACACGCCTCAGTACACTGTAGCCAAGAGTATGTGTAATCGACTTACTAACAGTAAATGGCATAGACATTTTTTTTATTGAACAGTAAACAAACTAACGCTTTGACGTTTCTTACATACATATGACAGATGCGTATTTCATGATGACATATCTGAGTCAAAATATATGCCCAAGTATTTCTCGCTATCAACACATTCCAGCGGGAGACATTTCAGTCGAGTACAGGTAAGTGTCGCTCCCGACAGTTACCTGTGCCGCATCATGATTCAATGGTTATGTTACACAGGCTGTCATAACTACGATGGCGAAAGATAAGTGCAGTTATTAATAATTAAAAAATATATAATAATATTCATTTAACATGCCCAAAACGTCCACAAATGCCTTTAAATTTATTTTATGTCAAATTTTATTTAGTTTAAGAATAATACAACTACTGTTTGATTTTTATGTCAAGTCGTCGAGCAAGAGCTAGTACTCTGTTGGAAACCATATTGACAGTTTTCATTACCGAGAATTTGTCTCGAGATAGTTCTTTTTCTTCTTTATTTTGTGCGAAAGATACACATGCTATAGGCATATATTTGGTTATTTCTTACTTTTCATACATAAACCTAAATATTAAGTTGTTTTTTTTCTTTTCTAGCCATACATTTGTAATTTTGTAAACAAAGCTTGTTTTGAGGTGGTGAAATTGACCTGAAAATCTTCGAGTTTGACTTGGCCATATCCTGCAGTTTCTATATTTGTGTTTTGTTTAATATTGAAGTACTGCTATCAGATCCATTGAATTTGAGAGCGTCACCTTCTTGAACAGTTGAGTAAATTCCCCAATAACTCTGCTGCTTTTCCTGAAGGGTTATTTATTTGACAAGTCAAATACCTTTTTTTAATTAAAAAGATATAATATTGAAGTTGTCCACTACTCAAAAATTGGCTATACTACTGTTTTTATATGTTTATTTGTGCTTTACTTTGGAGGTTTCATGAATATTTTAATATTCCTCGTTTGTTCACGCTGCTTCAGTTGTGCGAATCTCGTTTTTGCAAGTCTGATTATTGCTGCCACTCTATATCGTACTTCTCATAACCTTCCATCAATGTAGTATCATAACCAGGCACGTAGCCAGGGTTTTGATTCGGGGGGGGGAGGGGGGAAGGCTTGCCCATGACAAAATGCTGTATGAGGGGGAGGGGGGGAGAGGAGGTCCAGCAAAATGGAAGATTTCGGAGCAAGGGGGTGCCCCCCCCCCCCTGGCTACGTGCCTGATCATAACAATTAAAGTTGTCCTATTTCATAACCTATTCCCGTTTCTTCTTCACGTACGACCCTCACACAACAACATAGATGCAACAAAGTATATGATCCGTCATTTTCTTTTTTCAGGATTTCCACAGCGAACGTTAATGTGCTCGTTCGCACTATAATATTATCACTTCCCTTTTTGCCAGAAAGTTTAAATTTTTGTATTGTGCTAATCCACTATTCTTATGCTGAAGTTTTCGTTCAGAGGTTGGCGTTGTTTACATTATCGATCCTTTCGACGACACGGCATCTCTAAGTTCATCATCACTATTTTCGTTCGTTGTTATATAAAAAAATAAGACATGTTGGCACAACAGATGTCATATTCTTCATGACATGTGTTTGATTTGCGTAAGCGCTTATGAGACGTGTGGCGTGGAATCTATAAGACAAAACTACTAAGTTCGAGTTTGATTAAGATATTAAATCTGCTGAAAGCAAAATTTGGCTGCGGATACAAGACCGTTCACTTTCAAGCACTCCGTGTGCTTGGCTCGTATAACATGCGAGAATATGCGTAGTATAGATTCCGGGTCGTATGATATGGAAGGTTGATCTTTTTTTACCTGTTCCCCAGCGTGATAGAGTACGCATGTCCCTCAATGTCAGACGGTCCACCGCTTCGCATAATATTGAATAACAATAAATCACTCGTTCCATTGCATGTCCAAAAAAGTACAATTGCAACCACGTACCAATACACGAAACCACTTCCCAGACCCAATTTATTTTGCCTCGGGCTGTCCTTTTTGAGGGCTGTCGCGAGATTTGGCAGACTGTGTTTGAGTTACCATGGCACGAGCATAACGACGCCTGTAATTGGACAGCGTCTACATATTCGAGGCAGTGGCGTCACTAGGGAGGGGGGGGGGGCGGATCGCCTTGGATGCAGCGCTCAGGGGGCGTCGCGGCGGGCCACGAGAGCGGGGGAGGTCGCGGCCGGGCCCCCCCCCCCCCCGGGTGCCGCTGGCCCTCGTGATGCCACAGATTCTAGGTAAATACCGCGGCCTTCACGTGGGATCGAAAATATTCTTCATTATCATATTTTTCTTTTTGTATTTTTGTATTTTGAACATAGCATACAACTCCGGCTATTACCCTCAATGCAAGAGCCGCAGTCTATATAAAGTATGTACTGCGTCGCTCAACCAAATCCATTTCTTCAGCATCGAAGAAAAAGTCCCTCAAAAAAACAACCACGCATTTCCTGTCCATCAAGCATTACGCCCCGCCCACGTTCACTGCTTATGCAGACATACACACGCCGTTAATATGAGCGAACTTTTGTCGAAACCTCGAGGTTCGACTGATTCGGCGAATCTTCGCAGTCGAACGTCGAAAAGTCGAACTCGAAACTTCGCGGGTTCACGGCGTCCCTAGTTAATATTCGCTTCAAAAACTTCCTAAATCACACACACACACAAAAAAAGTACAAATAGATAAAAACATTGCAGCAACAGTCACTGGACAGTCGATATCCAAAGTGGATGTAGAACTGCCTGTATTCTTCGATACAGTAATACGTTCAAGATCTAGTTGCTAATCGAATTTCAGGTGAACAAGATGATCCAAAATTTAACATAGAGAACGAAACGCTATCATAAATCATGGATCGCAGCGAACCGCGGGCATATGCGGCTAAAAGTGCAGTCTGCAAATTATACCGGAAGAAAGCAGTCGCAATTAATCTTGAAACGCAGCATGCAAAGTGCCAAAAACAAAACAAAAAAATGGCACACCATGCAGTCATGCTTCTATATAGATGAACGTCGGTCCACGAGTATGAAACGACACACACCGGACAATATGTCATTGGTACCCCCCAACCCCCCCCCCTTCCTTTCCTACACACCACAACAGGGATGTTGCTTCGCGCTATCTGTCGGTGGTATCGAACACTGTGTCACGTCTTGTCGTCTGTATACCCACGTCATTACGCTGTGGAGGCTTCGGTGAGCCGGAGCGACGCTGCGTCTATGTGCATGGCTCAACAAACACACGCACGAGTCTAAACAACGAACCGCTCCCGCACAAAGTCGTAAATTAGCGGCACGCGATATCTCGCGTCCCTGCACCCTGTGTACTTACGCGCATGCGTTGTGGCAAAAGGGGCGTGGCTTCAGTGATGTCAATGTCCGTTGGTCGAGAACCCTGTATAGTGAGCTCCGGTTTTCTGCTCATATTAGGCAGAAGACCGGAGCCAAGAACTAATTACGGGCTTCAGATCCAAGAACTAACTACGGGCTTCAGATGATTCAGCACACACTTCCAACAGTATTGAACTTTTTCAAAGAGCAAGGTGTCTGCATTGAAAATTTAAATAAGAAGAGATTGCGTGAAATATTATCCTCCCCATAACATACTTCTCGGTGTGGTGCATAAATATTTTTGTTTTGTCTTGTTGTTGTTTTTGTTTCAAATGATGTAATTATATCCCGCTGACCGATTCCTGTAGGGGCAGGGCTTCGTCAAGCTGCGATTCTGCAGCTTTTCTCCTGCCTCCATCGCCCATTTTGTATTATGGGAATAAATAAATGAATTGAATTGAATTGAAAGGAAATGGTGGTACTGCGGTGGCGCTGCTGTCGGCGCATGCGCAGAGGCTACGTATCACGTGACTCCAGTTTCTGCGCAGGCCTGCACTTGGTGTGGTGGTCAGCTGCGGGTTGGTTTGTAGACAGCGTGTTAGCATGTACACCACAGCCGTAAAGCTATCGTTGAATCCTGCGAATGGGTCAGCTGAGTGAGGGTCAATGAGGTAAAAAAAATTTGCACTGTGATTCCTCGGGACTTATGTCTACCTAAAAATGAGCGCAGGAAAAAGAAAAAAATACGCAAAACATGGCGACATAATTGGGGTTGTGTGGATATTTATACAGCGAGTCGTTGGTCAGCCATTTTAAAGTTGCGACGAATCACTCGCGGTAGATGAGCAATTTAGCAATTGCAGTACAACCGCTAGCCTGGGGTCTTTAACGTGCTCCACGCAGTAGTGATACACGACCGCACACCGGTACGATGCTCATCCAGATCGAAACGGGCAGGGGCGGGGATTGAACCCAGGATCCCTGGGTTCTGCAGCGCGAGCTTTCGCTCCACATGCTCCGAGCTGGTGTGCGCTAACCCACTCGACCACCGATCCCCCAACATGGCGACAATGTGGTGGCATACACTCTCCAGTTGGCTCGTTGGTCTAGGGGTATGATTCTCGCTTAGGGTGCGAGAGGTCCCGGGTTCAAATCCCGGACGACCCCGGCATTTTTTTTCTTTATTCTTTTAGACTTTTGCTTTACTAGACCAAAAACGTTCCAAAAGCCGGGATTCATGATTACGAAGCAGATACCTTCGACTTATATAACAATGTCAACAATTTATGGGTAGACGTTTTGTCTCCCGTGCGGGAGGCATCACCAGTGCAGCAACTTGACGAACTACCAGCAACCAAACGCTTGTTTTGTCCTTCTCTTCATTCGTGGTCTGCACTGATGATCTCTCCCGCACGGGAGACGAAACGTCCACGCCTAAATTGTTGACATTGTTATATAAGCCGGAGGTATTTGCCTTGTAATAGGCCAACAATCAGTAAGCACAACTCGTTGACAAAGTTTATACATTGGTTCGAGTTTTGGCCATCGAATAATCATCTGAAATAATATATACATACATACATTTATATATAATATAATAATTATATATATATACATACATTTTTGATGCAATGAACGGTACAGGATGTATACACCGTTCCAAGTAGGTCGATGCAGAAAGGGAAAAACATTCTCAAACCAGAGCGCTGCGCCAACGTTCCGCCTACCCTTTCCCTCGAAAGCTCGTCTGCTTCACGGAGTGGACTGTTAGGAAAGCACGTGCGCAGCGTACGGAGGCATGTTGTTTCGACAATGTTAGACGCCGCTTCGATATTATAGCGTGTTTTCGCGCGTGACATGGCCTATGCAAGAAAAGAATGGACCGGGCAGCACTGTGCTGTGATTGGTTGTACAAATAATAAAAAAACGTGAAATAAACGCCGATTCAGTGCGCGAGACCCACGCTGTCAAACAGGATGAATGTGGGCATGGACCGAAAGGTAAGCGGAGGGCGGCTTAGACATTAAAAAAAGAAAACAGTTGCGTGACTCCTGGTCTACTGATTTAATAACTCTATTTTTCTTCAGGTGGTGATTGGCAGGCGACGCCTGGTGCGTAACGAAAATGCGCCGCCAAAATTGCGCGTCGGGTATGCGTAATTCGATCGTTTTTTTTTTTTGAAATTGTAAATTTTTCATGAATACGTTAGTGCGAATGGCCGAACGCTTCAATTACTTGCAGAAAATGGAAAACAACAGCAACACCCGCGAGGTCCACGCAGCATCGACATCTTTTGGCAGCAAGATTTCTTTACCTGGTCAACTCAAAACTGAAAAAAAGAAAAGGAAAGGTTGGCATGGCTGCCAACCTTTCTTTTTCTTGCTGGGAAAGTTTGGAAATGGAAGGAAGACGGAAAAGGGGGGAGGGGGGGGGCTAGTTTTGGTCACGCCGCTGTGCACATCAAGACTGGGCACAGAGCTCGGACTTTGTGGCTTGGCTTTGCGGTAGACTCTCCAACAACGAAAAAGCCTCGTGTAGAACACGTCACGACACAGTTTGTGCACAAATAATTTTCACACGAGGCGATTACAGAGAGGCACATCAATGTGCCAATATTGTGACAGTGGATTCTAAATCAGAAAAAAAGAATAAACAGATCCGTCGCGCTTGCTATCTGTACTCGGCATTTATATATCGATTCATATTTAAATTTGGAGGTTTCTACTATTTCCAATTAAAGCAAATGTGGCAGCGCAGGTCTGAGCCGCTAACCGTGCAGTTTGTTCAAATGTTCCCGGCGCCCCCAAGCTGCGACAACTCGAGTTCAGCGCAAATTCACACGCCGTAATTCGTGCCATCCTGGCTTCGTTTAATCCTCCAATTTCACTAGCGATCCTCAATTTCACTAGCGATCCTCAATTTCGCTAGCAATCGAAACGCCGAGTTCGGTTTTGGGAGCGACGACTGCCCCAGAAGCGCGCTAAAAAATTACCCACAAAAAGATGCAAGGAAAGCAGGATGCGCTTTTCCCCATGCCTGGCACACCAATTAGGATAGTGCCACGCTTTCCTTCATGGACGAATGAAGACAATGAGCCGAGCGCGCCTAATACGGCAGCCGTGCCGGCAGCAGCAGCTGCGATCTGGTGTGACTCGGGTGAACAGGGTAACAGTCCAGTATCATGGTCGGTCGGTCATTCGGCGCAGGTTCCGATTCTCCCAAATGCCCGGATGAGGGTAGGCGGCGCTACGCTCGTTAAAATGGCGCCGGCCAGGAAGCCCAGCTTGGAACGGTGTATACTTCTACCTCCCCTGCCTCGGCTTTTCTCTTCTTTCCATTACCGAAAAATTCAACTCACTGACCGCAACAGAATCTGTGGACACAAAGGGGGTACGGAAACCAAAATCTGGAGTTCATTTCTTTGCTTCAACATGACACAGGTAGCAGTAGAGCCTCGGAAACATCAATATTTATCAATATTTTGTTAGAAAACTCGAGAAAAACATATCTTAAAATGAATTAAACGATAACCAAAAACCACCTGGTTGCTGGTTATGGAACTTCCAATGGAATATTGTGACGGCATCGGCCTCCAACGGCAGCGGCCAGAACGTAATACCGAAGGCTTGGCGAAGAAAGCCAAAGCACAGTTAGCCACCTTGGATGCATTCCGCCAGCCAATCGCTTCCACTTATTCTTTACGTCACTGACATACATAATGATTGAAAACCTGAGACTGTGGTTTGAAAACGGAAACTCGTGAATTATATAGGAAGAAAAAGGGCTCAGACAACGTCTCAATTTTTCTTCCTACTTCACGAGTTTCCGTTTTCAAACCACAGTCTCAGGTTTTCAATCATTATGTATAACTTGCACCAGCTCGCTTTTCACGTCACTGACATCAGGGGCTGATGATGAACTAGCCTTTTTCAACATGGCGCGCGCGGCTTTCAACGCCGTTCTCGCCGAGGGACGCCGACCTCTCGAAGTGACCTCGGTTTACGTCACAGAGTTGTTCCGGTATCCGCTTTTTGTGCGCTGTAGTTTCTGTGCGACGATATGAGAATCCAGCGATCGTCTCGCCGTCCAACTTAGTCGCCGTCGACGTGCTAAGCTGCCCTCTTCCCGCCTGGACGATCGCGTAAGCCTCGTTGGACGAGACCGACGAACGTGGTGTAAGCGATTTAGCGAGCGACAAGGTTCAGCGACGAGCGATAAAGATTTCTTACTGTCGCTCGTCGCGTCGCTCGGTTTTCTGGATTTCTAGAAAACGCCGCTCATCGCATTGGTCGCATGCTCCCGTCGCTTCAATGCAGCTAGCCTACAGTCGCCCGACTGACCGAACGACAGCGAAGCGGGTCGCCGTCGCTTGTCTCGTCGCTCGTCAACTCGCTTACATGCGGTTTATACCTTAGTGTTCGCCATTGAGACAAGTCCCGTTGCAAAATCGTGGCGTTGCGAGCGTTTTTTTTTTTCATGCTGGATTTTGTGTGGCAATGTGAGGATTGTACAGCCGTGTTCTCTGTGCTGTGCGCCTTCGCTTGGAGAAATCCCGTCCCGTCGAGACCAGCGCAAGCTTCCTCTACGCCGATGTTTTCCTTTCGTCCGTTTAGTGTTCGAACTTGTGACAAGGAAGGACGCAAAATCGTCGTAGTGTACGCGTTTGTTCGCGGCGGCGTGACAACGCTGAAGTCACGCCACTATCGATGCGATACGCTGCGCGAAATACTCGAGTGATTTCACCGCCGTGCTGCCTCACCGGACTCGACCTGCTTCCCTGCTCGCTTTAATAAATGAAGGATGCCAACTGGTAAGGTGCCTTCAAAGCAATATTTATTTATCTCTGAAGCTCGCGCCTTCGCCGAGTCTGGTTGTTGTGATTAGTCGGGGGTAAATTAGGTGAGCAGACATTCTTTTCCGCCAATAGGAAGTTTTCGTGAGCCGTTTTCCCAGCTGCGCTACGCTCTTCAGAACGAAGACGCCACAACTGCGCGTGCGCGGAGCCAGCCCTGCCTACAGAGTCCCGGATCTCGTAGGGGGTTACGGAGAACGTAAAAGGCCATGTCACACTGAGGCAGCACGACGGCAACAGCAATATAAGATATTGTCCAACAGTCGGGCAACTTGGTTGCTAGCTATCCGTGTTGTCCGACAAACCTGTCACATCGCGGTAACAGCAGCACAACATGGACGACAACGGAAATGTTGCCTCGGTATGAAAAACAATACGTAACTGAACGTAGT
>JAZHYW010065981.1:0-18355 GCA_037355805.1 Ixodes ricinus
GCGGCTGAGACAGTCCACTTCCGAGAGAACGCATTAGCTGTCGCGCTTTCGTGCCGCGCCGTGGGAGAGGGCTGCCGCCAACACAACGACATACCGGATTCGCCAAGACAGCAGAGACGGCTGTCTCCGTTGCCTCGAAAGATTGTCCACGATGATAGATGGCGGCAGTCACCCCTCCTGATTCGAAGGAGAAAACCCCGAGACTGCGCATGTTCAGCCGTTCCTATCCACGCAAAAGCTGTCGTCGTCAAGTCCTGTCAATAGACTACTTCCATAAAGCCCTGCATGCAACACGGCGCGCGTTGCACTCTGAGAACTAGTTGGCCAGGGAGGAGAGTGCCATGGTTTCGGTTTCGATCGACACGTCAACAAGAGATTATACACAGAGCGTGGACTATAAATGGCAGTTGTTTTATGTTTTCTGGTACCGAGAGCGTCATTTGTGGTCTCTAAACTAATCTAAATGGCCAGACCTCCGAAGCTTTAGCACTAAGCCCGAGACGTATACCTTGTCTTAACGCGTGCTTGTTGTATTTTTGTACTTGAGCCTTTCTGTTATCGTCTCGAGGTATGTGGGCTAGCAGGTGCTGGGTATCCCGACGCTGCGAAGCTCGGGGATCTTGCTTGTGTATGAATCAACAAGCTGTAGACGCAATAAGTATGCATTCATCGAGCTCGCGCCTTTACTTTAGTTTGGTTGATCAGGAAGTTTGTTTAGTGCGTCCATAGACGAAATATAACTTTTTGTAATTACTGTTCTTCTTAATACGCCTGAGTACGCGAGGTAAAACTTGGAGGCGCCATTGAAAAGCTCCATATTTTAACATACTTCTCATCTGTTGCGGGGCAGCACTGCACGAGTTCATGCGAATTCGTGCAGTGCCCTACAGCACTGCACGAATTCGTGAAGTCCCCACCCGCTTGCATTTCACTAATATTCAACATCACGTATACGCATAAAGTTATCCTGCAATCATATAGGCATTTCTGCACATACAAACCGTTTCAAGAAAGCAAAAGTCGAGCACTTGTGTGAAGAATGTCGCACCATTCGATGGAGGTGCGCCGGACGGGCATGAACCCCAGGGCGCCAAACGAGCGAAATTATTCAAAGCGCATTTGACGGTTGCCAATGGCCATAATATTTAGTTATGTGTCTGCTTTCTTCATCATTGAGTATGCCGAGATAATTTCAGACACACCGTTCAGGCACAGATCTTGAGCGCCAGTAAAAGCTCGTCCAAAAAGGCTTAGCGAAGAGTAGGGGACGCTTGTTAGGGCCTCCGTCGTAGCTAGCCGATCTCAGCGTTTGCGAAAACTTAATCTTATATCAGCATAAAATTTGAGTGTGAGATATGTGATGACACGAGGAAGGCATCATAAGTTTTGTGCAGTAGTGAGGTCGAATTTATTGCGTTTCCGTAAAAGTTAATGCGACAGCGGTGGCTCAACTTTGATACTCCTGTGAGAATGCGGCTTGCTTTTCGCCAAGAAGTAACAAGAAGCGGACTTTTGGCAAACAAAATGCGTGTAGGGCTCAAGGTGATTAAATTTCAGTTGTAGTTCACTGGTACTAGACGGGATTACTGACACGAGCTCAAAGATGCACTCGTGGGGTGAGGCGACTAAGCCACGTCTTACTACGTTTGCACACGCAGGCACAATATCCAGTGTTTCGGGAATCAAAGAAAATGCCCCGGTCTTCGTTTTTGTATCGCTCGGGAATGAGTGTATTGTATACATTCGTGAAAAGTCAGATAGTCGAAAACGCAAGCAGCGCGTTCGGTCGCGGCGTGATAGCATGAGATGAAGCTGCTCAGTCGAAACCGAAACTGAGTGGCCAGCACTATAGTCGGTGAGAGGTCATGAACGAAGTGGAAGCTCCTCCCCACCTCTTTCCCCTTTAATAGAGCGAACGCTGGAGAGGAGGCGACCTTCTCTCCACCGTTCGCTCCGCTGAAGTGGAAAGGGGTGGGAGGGGCTCCACTTCGTTCATGACCTGTCACCGACTATAGTTCCCAGAGTGCACTGCGTGGTATTTCGCCGCGATGGGGCGCGTCGGTTTTGGAAGAAGTCTATTGTCATGGAGCAAGACGTAAACTATTTGTATGCGTCATACATATACGAGAAGGGAGGCATAACGCATACGCACATACAGTTAGCTGTTCAACTAGGGCTGGATGTCGATTACAAATTTTAACCAGATTAGTCGCTATCCTTGCATCGATGAATTGAACGATTAATGGGATGCGTCGACTTTAAGACAAAAAATACGTCGAACTACACATTTTGTTTGTACTATTTCTTGCTATGTCATCAACAGCGTAATGTAGAGTCTTGTCATAAACGTGACGCTGTACGCCCCCTCCGCCTTTTTTTCCCTGCCGCACCAACAAAAAGAAAACAGCTATAAAACTAAAATATATCTATATTATTATTCATAGAGCCCTGGTGGCAATCGTGGGGGATGCTAAAATTATTTACTCTAGAACACAAAAGTGCTGCCTCCTGAAATCGATAAATTCGCGCCAATTAGGAAAGCAGGCAATTTTACATTCTAAAATTTTCTAACTAAAAAACCCAACCGATTAACCGGTTAAAACAATTCATCGCGATGAAGCATTCGTCTATTAATCGGAAGGTTAATCGATCAATTGCCCAGCCCTACTGTCCACCGACTGGGTTTGTGCACAAATCACGAATAGCGTGACCTATAGTCTATAGTGTACGGTAATGGCTGCGTCAGGGAGGGTCACGCTCCATTGCCTTATCCGGGACATTACCTTCCGCTCGCAACTGCGCGGTGACGCCCATCCCAAAGGTCATCTATGCACGCGAAGCTTTGTCTCCTATAGTTCGTTCGACTTCTTTTCGGGGAAAGCATACTGTTGATTGTATAGATATAACTACATTTTAAGGCTGGTTCACACACTGCCTACTGCTTACGACCGGAGAGGCTTAAAAATCGTGTTTTTTTTTTTAAGTTTTCTCGTGACTGCTTTTGACCGCTGCTCAGACGCCGTCATAAGCAGTCACGAGAGACTTCAAAACCGGTTTTAAGCCTCTCCGGTCGAAAACAGTCGCGAGTCCGTGAACCAACCTTTAGACTGATAAGCTTGGGCAGTTTGTGCGTACGAATAGACAGAGCGAGAAATGAAGAAGTTTTGTGGAATAGACCTTTCATGCCTGCAGCGAACACCGCGTTTTTTGTATGATTTATGAGCAGTACGACCTTCAGCTTTAGGGTCCGATAAGCAGACGCAGTTATCGCTGCGACTGTACAGTAGATTCACACAAGATTGCTCTATTTTTATTTTATTTTTAACTTTCATCATGTAATCCGGCGATCGACTGCGTTTGTAGCAGTACATCTGAAGAGAATACAGGGCAACTTCCCAAACGGTTCACTTCGAACTATAGGAACGGCACTGTGTATCACCCCGAGAGGGAGTCACGTACCCACCACACTCTGCACCGTCCAGACGACGATGGAAGGGGGATGCGGGGAAGGGGGAGGGAGGCATGAAAACCAAACATTCGTTACTCGAACCGGACCTTTGTTGACTCCGCTTCTAACCTATCCCCGCTCCCTCATTTTTCTCCTAGAAACGTAAAAATACTCTCTAGGCTGGAAGTCACAGCAACACATAAACATACACTCCCGCCCGACAAGCGGCAAACAACTGCAGGGTTTCGGGCTCCCATAGCCAGGAACACAAGCAACTCAGTTATTGGTCTCGGTTCTTCGCTGTATTTTGCTTAAAACATAGAGGCCGGTGTCCACGCATACAACAATAAAAAGGATTGGCAACAAACTACCCGTAAAGAAGGAATCAGTTAAAGACTAAATATCAAAACAAAAACAAGCTCTCTTTTATGTTTATGTTGTTGTTTATAGTTTGTATGTATACCACACATTCACATGGCGTCTCGTTTCTTTGAGTTGAAGAAATAAGTGTAAAAAAAGCAACTAAAACGACACAAATCAAATATCTCTATAAATAATAAAGAATTACTAAGAACAACTTTAATCAATACTCCCTCCAGCCGTGTATGAGTCTCTGCATTGAACCAACCTCTTGGAGGACAAAAATGCATCTGGTATCTACTAGTCAAAGAAAAGAAGCCCCTGAGGGAAATCTACTGAGTACGTGTTTTTATTTATGTGATTGTTGGGACTTATAGAACCATCCTACGTATATATGGTACAACCGGGCCCAAGTATCAACAGCACATAGATCCTCTCTTGTACACGAAGGTCTGTATGCCCGTGTGTGCGTGGGCATGTGTGTCCGATCCATCCAGAGGTATAGTATATATAGACCAGTCCGGCCGACGCTTTATGTTTACAGTGGATTCCACCGTGCGCGTAACGAGGTGTGTTGTGTTAGTGTGTTTGCGCTTCGCCTGTGCGTGCGTGTGTATCAATGCGCGTGAAGTGCGCACGCGTGTGTGCGTGTGTGTGTGTGTGTGTGAACTTGGTTTACATTGGCTACAGAATTCGTAAGTCAACAGCAGCAGCGGGCCCAGAAAGAAGAACGCTATTGGTCAACAGAATTACTCCATCACGCCGGGTATATACTGGCGCCCAACGTAGGGTGGTAGGCAGCTCCCCTGGTGGGAATTGAGAGAGAACAGACCTCGTGCTTTTTCTTTTCGTTATCGCTATTTTTATGGTTCAGAGCAGCGACCATGAGATGTGTAAGTCGCATTAATTCGAAGAGGGTCTGTAAATAAATGAAGGCGATGGCCAGTTTTCTGTATCTCTGGTTCTTTATACCGGGAGGAGAAAATAAATGGTGTTGCAGACACGTAGGCAGTTTGGCAGCCATCAAAATGACACCACGGCTACTCTATAATCATCATCGTAATCATCATCATCAGTTTATTTTGGGTGCTCATGAACAGCTAAATGCCTCAATTATGCGATGCACAAAAAAAAAAACATTACACAGAATTGGAGATGTCAATGCCCCGCTCGATATAGTGTTCCTATACGGTGGTCTATGCGGCTTATGAAACTATCTAGGATTGTGCCATTCAACGATAGATGTCGCAGTAAATATTTACTCCATGATTCTAGTGGAATTCGTCCTTTCTGTTTTTCTTTTCGGCCACTGTCAGATAGATACTTTTTTTTTAGCTCGAACTATGTTATGTTTTTTTTTCAGAGATTACTATAGTCCGGGTGCTGTAAAATATGACTGACCATGCGTCTTGGCTTCAAGATCTATCCCTACAGCTTCCTGGTGCCTGATGATGTCGATATATAATTAGTCAAAGTCACACAACCTAAAGGGCGTGGCTTATCATGTTCACGCCTCCTCCTTCGTGATTGCTTCTCCGGCGTTCTTATACCTCAATGCCGCAATCTCATTGGCTGCTCAGCGTTAATTAGATGCAAGGAGCTCGCCACGGCCTCCGTTGTTTTTTTAAGCGGCCAGTGACAAACTACTCTACGGTCATCGGTATCCTTGTTCTAGTCGGGTGCTTCTTCCTTTCTTTAGCACGTAGCAGGCGCACTGTTTTAGAACACATCCTTACTCCACCCCACATACGTAACTGCGCAAAGTGAGTCATCATTTTGTTTAGTTTTCTTTCCTGCAGATGTATGCCATGAGCGAGCTCTAACGTGAAAAGTATTGCGTCGCCAGCTATAAATGTTACTTACGCAATGTCCCCAAGAATTGAAATTCGGAGGTCAAAGTACTTGAATGTTATTTGTCTGTAAGCTACGTAGCATATTCTCGGAATTTTAAACTCATTATAAGGACTATCTGTTTTTTTTCTTCTTTTTATTCTAAACAATGACAATAGCAAACATGCACATCATAAAATATAAAATGGTGGTTCCCGATGTAATATATATGCATGATTTAGTACGTTGCGCTTAATTCATATACGTTTGATTCGTTTTACGTATTTGAATTGATTATATATATATATATATATATATATAGAGAGAGAGAGAGAGAGAGATCTGTTGCGCTTAATTAGTTATGCATATTTGAATTAAATACAGATTCGTTACATGTATTTCGTTATACGTATTCGAATTGAATACGTATTCGTTGTTCGTAATTCGGTAAATGTATCGAAGTTAAATGCATATTCGTCGTACATATATCGTTATACGTCTCTGAAATTAATACCTACTAGTCGTACGTATTTTGTCATTTGAATTTGAATTAAACACGTAGACCTCGTGCGAATCTCGTTAAACGAAATTGAATTAAATACGCGTATTCATTGGAGGTAATTTGCCATACGTATTTGAATTAAATGCGTGTTCACTGTACGTATTTCGTTCTACGTGTTTGAACTAAATAAATATTAGATGTACGTAATTCGTTATGAGTAGTTAGATTAAACGCGTATTCATTGCGGACGGATGCGACACGTTTACGTCATAATATAAAGATTTCCCCGATTCTTTTGTGGTTCAACAAACGCGCTCTTTCTTCCTCTTTCATTGGCTTATTCTTTAGCGGAGCCGAGGAACGAGGTAATGCAATCCGGGACTCCAAAACTCGAGGGTAAAACATATTCCAATGCATCAAAATACGGGAGCACGCAACAAGAAACCCAACACTAAAGCTAAAACGAAACGAAACTTATAAAACGCAAGCCAAAACTAAACACCTATATTGCCGAGCACTTTTGGTGGGAAACCAAAACAAAAACCAGAGTGCTTGTTTAAGTCGCAAGCCTTTTTCCTAACCCACCATCGCTTCAAGAGCCTTTTTCTTTCTCAATTCGAAGACGCCTGTGAAAAATATACATAAAAAAGGTAGCAATAACAATAAGCGAATTTTCCTTCGGGCTTCAGTAGAGAGCTGCGTGCATGGAGGGACGTCTTTCACTCCGGATATGCGTGCATCGCCCACGCGTTCACCGAAATATGCAAATAGGGGGTGCTTTGACGCGCGCAGCGCGGATCCGAGCTTCAGTTTAACCTCACGTTGGACCGGGACGAACACTACGAGCCGTTCCAAGCCAATCCAATGACGTGTGGACGTCACGTGGTCATCGGGAGAAGCGAAGGGAAGCGCGGGGAGTGTAGCCAGGTGCTACGTTCCCACCGCTGGATTGGCTCGGAGTGGCTCGTCCATTGCGACCGCTGCAATCCATCGTATAGGTGAAACAAGTATACGGATGGCGATGGTGGGGAGAAGTCCTAGCGCATACTCGGCCGCGGGCACTCGTCACTTTGCCGTCTGCGAAAATATCCTAAAGGATTAATTTTGCTGCCACGTTTGTTTTCAATCGGCGATTGATGTGTCTATCCAACTGCCTACATACTTCGCTTCATGGGTTGTATGGCGCGACGACGTCAGAAGTGTCAGGGCTGTCGCGTGTTTAGCTTTCTACGTACCTACTACCTATACACCAACAGGCGGACCTGACGTCCCATTGTTGCGGTGGCGCTGATACGCGGCGGAGAGCAGTAGCAGTGCTTCCAGAACCTGAGTATCGCGTTCCTTTTCCTTGCGCCGCCAACTCCGCATTGGCGGAGAAGCGGTCACGTGCGCCGAGCTGGATCCAACCTCCCAGTGAGGGAAAACGACCTTGCAGGTGCCGAGTTTCGGGCGGAGCATGTTTCTCGCTTTGCGTTTGCGAAAGTACACCCATACAAAAATCGAACGGACTTGAAGGTTCCTTGACCACTGAACATTATGTGTAGCCACTGGGTACAGTGTAATCGCTTTGTTTTATAACGCGAGAGATGTTTTAAAACTTGTTTCCAAAGTCTGGGAAGCAGACGACACGGAGGACGATCCGATCGCGTTGATGGCGTCTGCGGAGCTCGCGGAGTGATAGACGACCGGCACATCTTGGGCACTTCGCACCAGACAACAGCGCGTAGCTACGGCTTTCAAAAGGACGACGTTTTCGTCGGCTACTGTGTTCTACGGATGGCATAGAGAAAACTAGGAAACAAATGACGAGACGATCGGCGCACGCGCGGCGTGTCGCCGCACTATATCTTCTCTGCTCGGCAATCTTATATCTTGTTTGTGGAGGTGTCCCAACCCCATTAACACCATTTCACAATGTTCGACAAGTAGGAAATGTAGTATTTGGTAGAGGGACCTATGCTTACGGCGTGCTCACGATACAAGTCGTCCGGTTAAGTTTGACACCTGTCTTCTATAAACATTTCCAAGCAAATTAAAGAGGCGAGAAACGTGACCTAGCAGTAAGTGCCAGGAACCACTTCATAGACACCTGTAAACAGATCTTTATTAACTGGCTAGATGCGCTTTGGACATTTCGGCGTCACCATCCGTTGAAAGTAATTCCCCATCCGGCATCGACAACGCTGCGACTCGGGTGATTTTCGCGCAGAGGGCTTCTTTCTGGCGACAGACTTTGACTTTGTGGGTCCCTGGAGCTCTTAAAATGTCCGAGAGAGTCTAGTTGTTGTTTCTGTCAAGTTCTGCAACTTTTTGATGCCATAAGAAAATCATTACACGACTTGTATGGATCGCAAACGTATAGAACCAAGCAGTGGTGTGGTTGTTTTTTTATTTTTTTATATATTTTTTCATAACCAAGCTAATAAAGCGAATGTTTCTTTCGCAGAATCGACGAAAACCTCTAACGCATTTAGGTGTAATATCAGGAACAAACAAATCGTCTGATGTTGAGTTTGCCATTATTCCAAGAATCAGATGCAAATAAAAGTCAAACCTTGTTGCCTATACCTTGTATCTTCTATACAATCAAAAGCGTCTGTTTTAACGCGGGGCCGCCTGGGCCGTCGCTAGGCCGCCGTGGGAGAGAACACGTGTGCGATGGATGCGGTGCCGTCTACCATTGCGGGGCGCTCTCCTGAGTCGTCGTCTAGCTTCTACGAGCGTGGATGCCTCATCTACGCCTGCTTTTGCTCGGCGACGCAGGTCGGCCACGTAAGACTGAAGCCGAGAAGGTGGAGACAAAGGCTATGCGAGCAGAGGCGATGCGCCACTAGCGGGCCGAGGATTCTGATAACGCTATCGCGTTCCACTCTTCAAGGGACACTGGCAGGTCAAAATCATGTTTTTATTATCCGAAACAATTTAGAACGATGCCTAGACATTACCCTCAAAATTCCAAACTTAAAAACTCAGTATTTGTGAGGTAAAATTTAAAAAAAAATCCAAAAGCCGAATTTGAAGTTTTTGCGCGATTCGCGCCAGTGCAGTGCACGTCAAGAGATGGAGTCGTCCTGCAACTCGAGTTTTCTCTCACGCCTCCGAACCGCCCGGTCTCGAAGTGTCGTGTTCGATGACGGATGTGATAGGCATGCATTTGGTTATTTCTTACTGTTTATATATGAGCCTTAATAGTATTATCTTTTTCTTTTCTATCCACACATTTGTAATTTCGTAAACAAAGCTTGTTTTGAGGTGGTGAAATCGACCTGAAAATCTTCGAGTTTGACTTGGCCATATCCTGCAGTTTCTATATTTTAGTTTAGTTTAATATCGACATACTAGTACTACTATATCCACTGGATTTGAAAGCGTCATCTCCTGGAAGAGTTGAGTAAATTACCCAATATTTCTGCTTTTCCTGTAGGGTTGATTATTTGACAAGTCAAATACCTTTTTAATTAGAAAAGGTAGTATTGAAGTTGTCCACTGTATCAAGATTAGGTAATACTACCAGTTTTTATACGTTTATTTATGCTTTACTTTGGAGGTTTCCTAAATATTTTAATATTCCTCGTTTTCTCAATCCTTAGTCCACACTACTTGAGTTGTGTGAATCTCGTTTTTGCCAGTCTAATTTTTGCTGCCACTCTATATCGTACATCTCATAACTTTCCCTCAATGTAGTATCATAACAATTAAAGTTGTCCTATTTCATAACCTATATTCCCGTTTCTTCTTCACGTGCGATCCTCACACAATAAGATAGAAGGAACAAAGTATATAATCCGTCATTTTCTTTTTTTTTCGGAATTTCCACAGCGAACGTTAATTTGCTCGTCCGCATTATAATATTATCACTTCCCCTTTTTTACCAGAAAGTTACAACTGTATGGTACTAATCCACCATTCTTATGCTGAAGTTTTCGTTCAGAGATTGGCGTTGATTACATTATCGATCCTTTCGACGACACAGCATCTCTAAATTCATCATCACTATTTTCGTTCATTGTTATAATAAAAAAATGACATGTTGGCATAACAGATGTCATATTCTTCAATGACATGTGTTCGGTTTGCGCAAGCGCTTTTAAATAGTGTGGCTTGGAATCTATGAGACAAAACCGCTAAGTTCGAGTTTGATTAAGATACTAAATCTTCAGAAAGCAAAATTTGGCTGCGGATACAAGACAGTTCACCTTCAAGCACTTCATGTGCTTGGCTCCTATAACATGTGAAAATATGCAGTAGTATAGATTCAGGGTCGTATGATATGAAAGGTTGATCTTTTTTTCACTCTTCCCCAGCGCGATAGAGTACGCGTGTCCCTCAATGTGAGACGGTCCACCGCTTCGCACAATGTTGATTAACAATAAATCACTTGTTTCATTCATGTCCAAAAACGTAGTACAATTGCGACCACGTACGAATACACGAAACCACTTCCCAAACCCAATTTATTTTGCCTCGGGTTGTCCTTTTCGAGGGCTGTCGCGAGATTTGGCAGACAGTGTTTGAGTTACCATTGCACGAGCATAACGACGCCTGTTCTACATATTCGAGGCAGTGACGTCACCAAGGGGGGGGAGGGGGTGGACCGTTTTGGATGCAGCGCTCCAGGGGTGTCGCGGCAGGCCACGAGAGCGAGGGGAGGGGGGGGGGGTCGCGGTATCGGGGTAGATGCCGCGGCTATCACGTGGGATCAAAAACATTCTTCATTATCATTTTTTTGTATTTTTGAGTTTTGAACATAGCATACAACTCCTGCTATGACTCTCACTGTAAGAGCCGCAGTATATATAAAACATGGACTGCGTCGCTCAACCAAATCCATCTTGTCAGCATCGAAAAAAAGTCGCTTAAAGAAACCACCGCGAGTTTCCTGTCCATCAGGCATTAGGCCCCGCCCACGTTTACTGCTTATGCAGACATACACACGCCGTTAATATTAGCGAACTTCTGTCGAAACCTCGAGGTTAGACTGATTCGGCGAATCTTTGCACTTTTGGCGAAATTCGACTTTGGGACACTGTTGTTCCACTTGTACACAAAGATTTCGAATATCGGCAGAGGCAAATGTTATTTATTAAATAGTTTATTTTATATTATATAAACCGATTACCACTGTTCACACAACATAAAAGCAAGCATATTTGTACTTTGAAGTGTGTTAGATAGTTCAGTTATGAAAACCTAATAAACAATATACCCACTAAATGTAGCGCATTTCCTCCTGCAGCTGGCGTTAGCCCATTTTCAATTTCCGCGCGTGCGCACAAAGGTCGAGCTTCAGTCGAACGTTTGTCCAACTTAACGTTAGAATGTTCGAAAAAGTCCGAACTCGAACCTTCGCGGGTTCACGGCGTCCCTGTTAATGTTCAGCTCAAAAACTCCTAAATCCCCCCCCCTCCTTACCAGAAAAAAAGGAACAACATTGCTGCAACAATGCTGTAAGATACAGTAATACGTTAAAGATCCGGTTGCTAATCGAATTTTTGGGAGAACGATTTGATCCAAAATTTAACATGGAGAACGAAACGCCATCATAAATCATGGATCGCAGCAAACCGCGGGCATATGCGACTAAAAGTGCAGTCTGCAAATAATACCGGAAGAAAGCAGTCGCAATTAATCTTGAAACGCAGCATGCACAGTGCCAAAAACAAAACAACAAAATGACACACCATGCAGTCATGCTTCTATATAGATGAACGTCGGTCCACGAGTATGAAATGACACACACCGGACGATATGTCATTGGTACCCCCCCCTTCCTACACACCACAACAGGGATGTTGCTTCGCGCTATTCGTCGGTGGTATCGAACACTGTGTCACGTCTTGTCGTCTGTATACCCACGTCATTACGCTGTGGGGGCTTCGGTGAGCCGGAGCGTCTCTGCGTCTATGTACATGGCTCTAACAAACACACGCACGAGTCTAAACAACGAACCGCTCCCGCAGAAAGTCGTAAATTAGCGGCACGCGATATCTCGCGTCCCTGCACCCTGTGTACTTACGCGCATGCGTTGTGGGAAAAAGGGGCGTGGCTTCAGTGATGTCGATGTCCGTGGGTCGGGAACCCTGCATAGTGAGCACCGGTCTTCAGAAAACGGTGGTGCTGCGGTGGCGCCGCTATCGACGCATGCGCAGACGCGTACGTATCACTTGTCTCCAGTTTCTGCGCAGGCCTGCACCTGGCGTGGTGGTCTATCGCGGGTTGGTTTCTAAACAGCGTGTTAGCGTGTACACCGCAGCGGTAAAGCTATCGTTGAATCTTGCGAATGGGTCAGCTGAGTGAGGCTTAATGAGGTGAAAACTGTGCCGATGTCATCCCTCGGGACTCATGTTTACCTACAAATAAGCACAGGAAGAAGAAGAAAAATACGCAAAACATGGCACTACCGGCTATACCTCACGACAACGTAGTGGCGTCCACTCTCCAGCTGGCTCGTTGGTCTAGGGGCATGATTCTCGCTTAGGGTGCGAGAGGTCCCGGGTTCAAATCCCGGACGAGCCTGGCATTTTCTTTTTTTAGTCTTGTTTTTTACTAGACCAAAAAATGTTCCGAAAGCCGGGATTCATGATTACAGAGCGAATACCTTCGACTTATATAACAATGTCAACAATTTATGAGTAGACGTTTCGTCTCCCGTGCGGGAGACATCATCAGGTGCAACTTAGGAGCAACCAAACGCTTGCTTCGTCCTTCTCTTTATTCGTAGTCTGCACTGATGATCTCTCTCCCGCATTGGAGACCAACAGTCTACTCATAAATTGTTGACATTGTTATATAAGCCGGGGGTATTGGCCTTGTAATTTACTAGGCCAACAATCAGTAAGCACAACTCGTTGACAAATTTCATATATTGATTCGAGTTTTGTGCCATCGAATAATCATCTGAATTATAATATATATGTGCATTATTGATCCAATGTTCCGCTAAAGCATGGTATACTTTCACCCTCCCCCTGCCTCTTTTTTCTCTTCTTTCCATCACCAAAAAATTCAACTCACTGACCGCAACAGAATCTGTAAACTTAAAAGGGGTACGGAAACCAAATTCCTGGAGCTCATTTCTTTGCTTCAACATGACATAGGTAGCAGTAGACCTCGAAAACATCCAATATTTATGTCAACACATTATGAAAACTCAAGAAAACATATCTTAAAATCGAATCAAACGGACCAACCAGAAACCACCTGGTTGTTGGTTGCGAAACTTCAATGGAATATCGTGACGGCATCGGCCTCCGACGGCAGCGGCGCTGAACGTAACACCGAAGAGCTTAGTGAAAAGAAAGCCAAAGCTCTGATTAGCCACCTTGGATGCACTCCGCCAAACAATCGCTTCCACTTATTCTTTGACGCCACTGACATCAGGGGACTGATGACGAACTGGCCTCTTTCAACATAGCAAGCGCGCGGCTATCAGCGCCGTTCTCGCCGAGCGACGCTAGACCTCTCCGGAAGTGACCTCCAGCTTGAGCTTGTACGTAGTTCAACTACTCTTACTCAAGTTACTGTAGTTTAACTACTTTTCTGAGCAGTTTAGTAACTTTTCAATAACATTTTCATTTCGGTAATTAGTAGTTTACTTTAATTACTTTTTTCCGGAGTAGCTTCTACTCAAATTACAAATTACTTTCGAATTTTGCTGGTTGTCTTGCCCTATCAACAAACATTCCTGCAAAAAAAGAGATAAGATGTTGGAAGATCAGCTGATATTCGCAAAGAAGGGGAAGCATTTGGCGCAGCCAAAGGGGGGTGAGTGAAGAAAATGGGTTGGAGAGTCCGAAACCCCCATGACTTCCCGAGCCCCCCCCCCCCCTCCCCCTGTGCGACTTAACACTGCTGCTACGAAGCGCGGGGAGCGAACAGGCACGACGCAAGAGAGGCCGAGTAACTGCGGATTAGCGCCGAAGACTGGCGTTTCTTTGTGTCCTGAAGCCCATGGAGACTGACTGATTCGAAGAAAGGGCTCGTTCCCGCTTCTCCCCAACGTAAAAACTCTCGCCCACCAGGAGGTGCACGCACTGCATCCTCACTCAAGGAGGCAACAAAATGCAGCACCTGCTCTAAGCTCATCCGGTAAATCCTGTAGTTTGTGCTGTAACCGAAGAATCGCGTGCTAAAGGGCGAACGTGCGAACCTTTGCGTTGCCTTTCCTCCCAAAAAATAGAGATATGTAGATCTTCAAATATTTTGAAGATCGTTCGAGAAACCTGTAGTAATCCCCCCAACGTTTTTATATAAAAAGATAATAAACAAGCAGTGTTGGGGAAGTACCTACAGTAGATGTAATCAAAGTACTACTGTTTAGAAAACTTGTACTTTACTTGAAGTACATTCTCTGGGCATGTACTTGTACCTTCCGAGGAAAGTAAAACTCCCGACTTCAATGTACATTCCCCGAATTCGAAAACAAAAAATGGCGTATCGTCGTGTGAAAACGCGCTCTTTCAAGACGTCATCTGCTCATTTCTCTGAGTGAAGTAATGGAGGCTATAAGACCGACACAAATAATCACTGGCTTATAAGTTGATTTTGTCAAATAGCTCGTCAGCGAGAGAAACAACTACTCTGTGGCGACTTGACTTTATGTAATATTGCTGGCATTTCCTGAAAGAACGAAGCACCCCAGATTACCTCTGTAGCAATGAGTACCAGTTAAAAACAACATGTATAGGAATGAAGGGCATCAAGAAATATTCTGTTAAAAGTACTGGTACTTTACCTTAAAATATATGGTATTTGTAGTACGTTACTTCAAGTACATTGCACCTGGTGTACTTACTCTAGCTTTACTACATAACCTCTAATTTACTCTGTACTTACTTCAAGTATTTTTAGATGTACTTACAACACTGTAAACAAGCAAACACTGCTCCAAAGATCAAAACCAAGGCAGTGCTAACCCTCAAAGTAAAAATAACAAAGATTTGTGGTACATCATTGACCAAACAAAAAGAGAGTACAAAACAATTAGCATTTCTTTGAAAAAACAATTCGATCCATATTTGGCCAGCACAATTTCGCTTACTTGGGTCAAAACCTATGTACTTTCTTTTTGCCATAAAAAAACATATAAAAGTAACTTCAAAGTAACTTCAAAAGTAATTCGCTACTTTTGCAGTTGTAATTAGTAATTTTCTTCTCAATTGCTGTCCATTTGAGTAATTTCTACTCTACTGAAATCACTTTTGAGGTCAATGCTCAGTAACTCAACTCCAATTACTTTTGTAACTCGTACTATCAATGGGAAAAAATGAAATGCGAACAGAGGAGCGCGTGGCTTGCCGCAGGCTGCGCCACCTGCAAGTGAGCCTAGGGGCGAGGTGCGTGGCCTAACTCCGATATGTTCACGCCCTTCGCTCGGCACTCCCCAAGCTTCGGCAGTGCCTCTCAGTGCGCTGAAAGCTGTCACCGCTATCTTTGTCTGCTCGGCGCGTGGGCCGAGCTTCTTCCGCCGTACGCGCTGAGCCAGCAAAGATAGCGGTGAGAGCTTTCAGCGCACCGAGAGGCGCGCTGCCGAAGCTGGTGAGCGCCGAGCGAAGCGTGTCCACATCGTAGATGCCACGCACCTCGACTTGTGGCTCACTTCCCAGTAGTGGCGTAGCCTTGTACGCAAGCCACGCTCCTCTGTTCGCGTTTCATCGTCCCTACACCGGTAATACATGTCTGGACCCCTCCGGTTTAGTCCGCAGAGTTGTTCCGGTATCCGCTTTTTGTGCGCTGTAGTTTCTGTGCGACGATATGAGAATTCAGCGATCGTCTCGCCGTCCAACTTACCGTCGCCGTCGACGTGCTGAGTGCCCCTTTCCCCGCACTGAACGATCGCGTAAGCCCTCGTTGGACGAGACCGACGAACGCGGTGCCGATCGCTTTATCTCTTATTTGTTTCATCGGTACATTTACACTTGCGGATCCGCCAGCCGAACTGCGCTCGGCACCTGCCAGCTGGGGCGAAGGCGGGCGGAAAACGGCGGCGGAGAGCCGTTCAGGTCCGGGACCTACTTCTGCCGCCGAACGGGCGTTTCGCTGACCGGAAGCGACATTCTTGCGCAGCGCGGCACGCTGCCTACGTCACGACTTCCGGGGCGGCAGCGCTCAGGAGAGACGGCCGAGGTGGGAACTCTCGCCGCCTTCTCGTCGCCATGTGACAGGATGTTATGAGAATAGCTGCCGCAGCCAGCGCCGCCGCCGCGTCGAGGGAAATAGATGTAAACGCAACCGCTTCGTCGCCGCCGCCGCCGGGCCGGGTCCGCTCCCGCGGCAGCGGGCGATTTCTTCTCAGGTGTAAACGTACCATAAGGCTGGACCGCATGTAGCGATTTAGCGAGCGACGGATTCAGCGACGAGCGACAAAGATTTCTTTTCTGTCGCTCGTCGCGTCGCTCGGTTTGGATTTCTAGAAAACGCCGCTCATCGCATTGGTCGCATGCTCCCCGTCGCTTCAATGCGGCTTGCCTCGCCGCACTGACGAGCGACACAGCGACTGACCGAGCGGGTCGCCGTCGCTTATCCGTCGCTCGTCAAATCGCTTTCATGCGGTTTATACCTTAGTGTTCGCCATTGAGACAAGTCCTGTTGCAAAATCGTGGCGATGCGAGCGCTTTTTTTTTCAGTGCTAGATTTTGTTGGCAATGCAAGGATTGTACAGTCGTGTTCTCTGTGCTGTGTGCGCTTCAGGAAAATCCCGTCCCGTCGAGACCAGCGCAAGCTTCCTCTACGCCGATGTTTTCCCTTCGTTCGTTTAGTGTTCAGAACTTGTGACAGGAAGGTCGCAAAATCGTCGTAGTGTACGCGTTTTTTCGCGGCGGCATGACAACGCTGAAGTCACGCCACTATAGATGCGACACGCTGCGTAAAAGTGATTCCACCGCCGTGCTGTCCTCACCGGACTCGACCTGCTTCCCTACTCGCTTTAATAAATGAAGGATGCCAACTGGTAAGGTGCCTTCAAAGCGATATTTATTTATCTCTGAAGCTCGCGCCCTCGCCGAGTCTAGTTGTTGGGATTAGTCGGTGGTAAATCAGGTGAGCAGCGATTCTTTTCTGCTCAATAGGAAGTTTTCGCAGACCGTGTTCCCAGCTCCGCGCTACGCTCTTCGGAACGAAGACGCCACTACCGCGCGTGCGCGGAGCCAGCCCTGCCAGAGTCCCAGGATCTCGTAGGGGGTTACGGAAAACGTTAAAGGTCCTGTCACACTGAGGCAACACGACGGCAACAGCAACATAAGATGTTGTCCAACAGTCGAGCAGCTTGTTGCGCTCGCCCTCGTGTTGTCCGACAAACCCGCTGCCATCCGCGGCAACAGCAGCACAACGTGGACGACAACGGAAATGTTGCCTCGGTGTGACAGCTTTCAGCTGGCACAAAAACAGCAGCACGACTTCCGTTGGACCATGTGCGCTGCCCTGATCGGTGTGCTGAGCGAATTCCGGGCCGGCAACACGAGAATACAGTTCGCTTCGATGGCAAGAGCTAGTTCCCTATCAATAACGTCATACTCAAATTAAGGCTTGAAGTCGTTATTTAACAATAAATATATGGCAAGCATGCATCTAAAATAATTTTGATGAATGCTTTACGGCGCATTTACGGAAAGCGATTGTCGAAATGGTCACACATTGCCGGATGGTCGTGGGCGTTCAGACTGGTCTTGAAATTAAAACTGCTGAGAGATCAGCTACTTTAGCTGCGGGTGAGTAGGCATACATGCCTACTCACACGTTGATAAAGCATTAAAAAAAAATAATCTGGAGAAGAGGGAAGATTAAAAAATCGAAGCACAGAAAACGACCATTCTGATCATGATTGTTGATTCTTGGAATCCTTGGAAACAGCCGCTACAAGACACCTGAATTGATTAAAAAAATTCCCCAGGACGTTTTGGGAAAATGAAGCAATTACATGAGCATGATAGGCAAACAAAACCTACGTAAAAATATTTATGCCACCGATTGTCATAAAGGCCGATCTGTCGGTGTCGCAAAGCTTTTGGCACTGATCATTTCTCTATGCCTCAACACCCCGCTACAGAAGACGGTTCATGGGTAGTGCCGCCACTAAATCAATTTTAGCGTAGAAATAGGAATTGCATAAACGAAAGAACCGGACAGAAACCAGGCACATCGCAGGATTTTGTTTTTCGGGGGGAGGGGGAGGAGGGGGGGGGGGTCAATTTTTGAGCAATACGTAACCGAACGAAGCA